>UELX01001632.1:0-40803 GCA_900480035.1 Eupelmus urozonus | reverse complement strand
GGTCGGGTTACCCCGAAAGTATAGTAATTATTTCCGAATCGTTTTGTAATCTTTATAAAAATCTTCTCTCAGTGTAATAAATACAAGAATAAATAAATGAATTTTTAACAAATTGACATTAATAGCGCAATGTCATTTTGAAATATTTTTAAGAAAAGGAAAAGCTCTTAAAATTTAACTATATTGCAAATTAAAAACATAGTTGAAAATTTATGATCTTATTTTTGCCAAAATGAAAGTACAACTTCCTTTAAGTATAACAGTAATTTATACCTGCTATCACCATATAGTAAAAGAGAATATATGAATTTGTAAAATCCAAGTTTCTCAAATATTTTTGCGGATCACATTAAAATTGCTTTACCTGAGTTTCCATAGTCCTCAAAGTAAACGTCATACAAAATATAATCATAATTATAAATACAATTAATTCACTGCATGTTAAAAATTTCACAAAACGAAAATCGTAGTTTTATATTCCAATCCGCTTGATTTAAAATCCAAACTTTAAACTCTAACTTTATAGTTTGCAATCTAAAAACCCAGTAATAAAAAAGAAAAAAAAACACGAAAAACGTAGCCAAAAAAGTTAAAAAATTAACGGTTCTCTGAGCGCGCGCGGGCAATCGGGGTCAGCCCCGCAAAAATTACACGCCGGGCATCGTATGCGCATAATATGCAAAGCAGCCCCCGCGCGCGCGCGCTCGGGGCCAAAAAACATTTGCGCTGCGGCGGCCCGAGTTATGCCTTTTGTCCCCGCACTGACAAAGGAGGACGCCTCCGCTTCTTTTTTAATAAAGAGAGAGAGAGAGAGCGAATTCCGAGGAACCGGCGGAACTGTCCCCGAGGGGTTAATCGAATGTTTGTGGGTAAGATTGTGGTGCGACGGTGGCAAAGAGAGGGAGAGAGACGAGACGCGAGGCGCATTTTAAGGATCTGATTATTGCTTGGGCGATGACATAGAGTCCGGGGGCCGCGTTGCGGGAAATTCTTCGAACGCGATAATTAATGCCGATTGCGGCGGAGATAATGAGATGCTCGAGGCTCGGGCAGTGAAAGTATGGCAAGTGCGCTCGCCGCGGACAATGAGAGGATAATCGGATGTGCGGTCGGTTTTGGCGAGGGAGGTTAATAAAACGATACATTGTTTTTAATATTGAATTACGATGCGACTTGTCTAGACTGATCTCTTATCATTCATTTATGTAAAATTAATTTTAATATTTATTATAACATTGTTAGTTTTTATAAGCCGATCGTACATCACTCTTTATATACATTAGCGTAAAAAGTTGAAAATTATAAACAAAAAATAAACTTATAATAAACATAAAATATAAAAGTCGGTATACTCAGGCTTGTTACGTAAGAGCCAACATTTTTCCAACAGACTATGCGATAATCCCTCTCCAACTTGTAACTTAGCGAGTCCGTATAGAGCCGCGCGATCATCGACCGCACATATACAAAAGACACGGGGGGGTCTCGAGCTTTTGGGTGGCTCGGAATTCATGCGGCTGGCGAACTAAGGCGGAAATGTCACGCCGCGGATTACACGAGAGCGGGAGAGAAGAAAAGAAAAGCTCGCTCGCTCGGCCCAAGCGTGCCGGCGATAATACTTTTATCGCGTATAATACTCCTTTCTTCTCCCCCCCCCCCCTTGGTTGTTTCTTTTTATTTTATTGTGGAGACGCGCCGAGGGCGTAAATAAAGTTAAGGAGAGAGAATCTCCTCTTTTTTGTCGATTGAATTTCTCGGAGGTGCGCGATGAATTTTGATGAAGGATTTCTTTTCACTCGAAAGCGGCCCGACTGAATATTCATATAGGAGGCGGAAAATAAATTTCAATGCGATTAAAGCGCCAGATGGCCGCTCGGGACGTAAGTAAAAAAAAACTTTTTTTTTATCGTTGCCCAGGGTGCGCTGCTTTCTTCGGACAATTGCGGGAATAGTGCTTGAATAATTTTTTATTTTAAAAATTTTGATATCGAGTCGCAAGTTGCGCCGGAAGTGCTTGAGTATTGGTCCACAAGATTCAAGACGAGATTTCTCTAATCTTAAGATTCATAGTTCATTTTGATTAGTAGTTCAAGTGCGTTATCGATTGTAAAAACATTCGCCATCAAATTTTATCGTATGATTTTGATGAATTTGATAAATCAAACTCTCACACATTAAGCATTAGATAAAACAACAAATAATCGCCGAGCTCACAATTTTTTCACCCGCGCAAACGTAAATTCTGTAAACACAAAACCCCCAGATCTCATCAAGAACAAAGGCTCCGGCCACGCCGAGCAGAAAAGCGCTGAGCACGAAAGCAACGACCTCGCATTCCGCTACTAAAACAATCGGGCATCCCTCATCATCAACAAAATCCAATCTCCTCTTATAATCTAGTGTCGCCAACCTCGCGCGCCTCTGACCGTAGAGGTCGCTTTTCTTTCTCGCGCTCAGGTGCAAAAACCGAGCGCGTGTAGGTGAGTCAGAAGGCTTCTTTTTTTTTCTTTTTAAAGAAACTTTTTCTTCCCTTTCTCTCGTTTTCTCCTCTATTATACACGCGCTATCTCGTGCCTCTGGCTTTGCCTTTGTGCGCGCGCGCCGCGCACGTGCCGAGGCGCGGATAAGACACGAGCTTGTCGCGCGCGCGCGCGCGGCACGAGCCTTTTCTCGTTTTTCTTTTTCTTATTCCGGACTTTTCGGATAGGATAATGGCTTTCCGGGATTTGTGGGATAAAGTGTTAACTACTGCGCTGGATTATTTGGGATTTTTAAGCGCGGAGGGTATATTGTGTAAGATTAAGAGTGCTCGGTTTGGAGGAGTATGAAAGTTGCGAGTTTTGGTGCGAATGTGGGTTTTGAGAGTGCATTGTTGTTGCGACATTGCAATGGAAGAGTGAAAGTGATATTAAATTATTGAATTTCGTTTCGATAATGTATATGAGCCTGAAATTTATACTTTGAATTTCATCAAAGAAAATGTTTCTTTCATGTTAGTAAGTCGCCAACCCGACGGAAACAAGTTCCAGTATCGACACGTTCAACTGCAAATGCGATATAGGAAAAAAGAAACTTTCTACTACAGCAAATAAAGATAATCTCCAATATCCTCAAACATTTCAATAGCCGGAGCACCGAAAACGCCAGAATTTAACGTCCCCGGCCTAAGATAAGATTCTTCCAAAAGCCCCATTACTATCCTCACTTGGCACTACAACTCAAAAATACTGTATACAGCCGCTTAACGCGCTCTCGCATTAACCGAGAGAGCGAGCCTTAACGACTTCTCCCTCCATTACGCAGAGCGGACCCAGCAGTTCCGAAGAAACAAAAACTGCCTAGCTCGTCGCGATAAAAGCCGGCGGAACAAGCATATATACGGCCGGGGTCGATTCCGTGCTTTCGCTCGCGATTTCCGGATCAGGCACCCCGCCGGCTCGGGCAAATGGCACACGCGAGTTATGGTCCCTTCGTTTTCGAAAAATCGATACTACCCTTATGAGAGGGGGAGAGAGACAGAGAGGAAAAAAGGCCGTGGCGCGCGTCTGTCGTCGGGATGTTAGGAGCTGCTGCTGTTCCTGGGCTTGTTGCGAGGGCGGCTCTGGAATCGATATGCCGCACGCGCGTATGCAGGAGAGAATTTCGGAGGGGCTGGCAGCTGGTGAATTTATTAAAAGTCCATTTATGCGTACTTTAGAAAATTGCCGGAGCGAGCGGGCCCTTGATTTATCGGGTGATTATTAGTTTCGCCGGATTGGATTTGCGACCAGGCGGGCGCGATTTGTGAGTTTCATTAAAACTAATTCGGTCGGGATGCAGTTTAAAGAACGGATTTTTCAGTTAATTTGTAGGAGAGTTGTATTGTGTAATTTTTGCTTTCAGTCACTGGTCGCATTAGCAAGATCGTTTACGGAAATTAGATGAATGAGGCGAGCACGTGGAAACGCGAAATATTTTCCATTTCCGAGGAGTAATGGGACTTTTACGAAGTTTCGTGCAAACGCTAACGTAACAAGATTAATTTTACGACTGTTGAAACAATTGCGTCTTTTGCTTTATGCCTTATCGCACTCGCGACAAAAGATTTCTTTTGTCTCCCGTTCTAACGTGACACAAGTTGAAACAAAGATCGCCGGAGCGAGCCGTCTTTTTTTTTGCGATAAACGTCCTCTATTTGCAAGAACAAGTTTATTTTTATATAATATTTACATTGTAAGTCGTTATTATATCCGCGCGCTGCAGAGACACAGCTTTTGCAAAAATTCATTATACGAGACTATATATAATTCCGCTCGGCTCGAATCGCCTTTGTCTATGAAAACATTTTTTCAGCATTACGCGTAAAGCATACTTTAACTGTTAATATAGCCAGAGCTGCACAAACTATATTCCGAATTCCCAAGTCTTCTCGCATGCTTTATAGCATTAATTCTGCAACGGGTAATTTAAATTTTTCGAAAAATCGCTTTATCCCCGCATAGAGTCTCGGAAAGAGGGCGAAAGAGAGCTGACTCTGGCCAGCGCCCAAAATCCTGAGTCCCAAGGCGTAGCCCGTAAATTATCCAGGCCATAATTCGCAACCGAAATATCTCGGACCAAATCTCCGCAGATAACATTTCGCTCATATATACATCCTTATGCGCTTTAATGAGCCGAAATTCGCTAATGTTAATCGGTCGGAGCGCCGACAAACGCAGGCGCGACATAATTATGTATTTCGAGCGCGGCTCTCTATCTGTTATCGGTGCGCGCATTTCCGTGCGTCTCTGTACCCCGACACGCGTTATTTGCATCTTATCGGTGCACTCGCTGTTTGCCCTTGAGTTCCTCACGTAGCTGCGCGCTTGTAATTTTCAAGGCTGCTGCGCGTTTGCTTCTGGCCGTTTGGGAGACTAGGTGTCTGTGTTATGGAAAGAACGTGCTTTTTGTTTTGTATTTCGCGGACAGAAGTTTAAATTAGAACTAATCGGTGTTATGTACACTGAAGAGATAAGCCAGAGACGCGCCGTTAAAGTAATTAAACCGTAGAGAGGCTTCGTTAAAACAGACTAGCTTGATAAACCCGGTTATCAGATAAACCGACCGGAAATTGTATTTAGCAATCTTTGAACATCAATATTTTATCATCTCCACAATTTACGATATCCTCTCTTTCCTTATACCTTCCTCTTATGCAAGTCCACTTTTCTCGAACAGCAAGTCAACCACTCAACCCTCCATACACTCCAGTCCGGCTCTCTGCTTTCGCACACATCTCGCCCCTTGCGCTACTCCTTCCTTATCTCCTTATCCATCCGCATTTCCGCTTGGCTTAACCCCCCTCCACGCGACACATTTGCATCTTATCTATCTCACATATAAACCGACGCGCCCTCAGACAGACCCCACCGCGAGCGCGAATAGTAAATAAAGATAATTAGAGAGCGAAAGGGAGGCGGCTCTCGCAGCTGTCCGCGACGGATCGCGTTTTCGAGGCCCGAATTAATGCAGCGCGCTGCAGGCACACGCCTCTTTCTCTCTATATTTACACGAGAGCGCGCATTACGCGGGCGATCGCGCACGTGCGCGTCTAGCGTCGCTCCACATCTATTTTACAACAACGTTTGCCGCGGTAAATATAATGCCGCGTCGGCGGCGCGGATCGCCGAGAGATGCACGCGTGGGCGACAAAGGGGATTTTCTTGCTGCGGCGAGTTTATTGCAGGTTTGAAATCCGAGACTGAGCTATTGTGACGCGCCGGGTTGACTGTGTCTTAATGCGAGCTAAGTCGGAATAATTGGATTTCGCGGAGGTTTTTCTTTTTGGTGAGGTGTTTATTAGACGAGTGCAGCGGTTATCTTTTTTTTTTTGGCTGGTGGTGATTGTTTCGTGGTTGTGGGTGTTGTAGGGATTAGCGATAGGCTGGGATGTATGTGGGGATTTGTGTTTTGTAAAGGAAACAAAAGGGAGGTTTGAGATAATGGAGCTGCGCTCTCGGAGAAGTTGAGCTTTACGAATAAGATTAGTGTGGGTTCGATAAAGGTTGAATTAGAGAGTTGTTTTGTAGATAAATAAATTATTAATTAAAGCTTGACCTCGGTAACTGTGACTGATAAAAACAACTTGTTCTAATCGCTTAAGATTATCAGTTAATTTAATTCAATTTATTTATATACATATGATTGTTCGCAATTTTTTCGAAGCAATGAAGTTATAGAAAAGAATTACTAACAGGCTACTACTTAGAAGTAAATATAGTGGAAAAACCTAGTCCAAACTTATCAAATTATTAGTAATTACGTTAGCGAATGGGTTTTATCTATTACAAACGGGCCAGATGTTTTCAAGGTAATATTTACGGTGAGGATAAATACTAGTGACCGTATTATCAATGTTTCACGCCAAGTCCTGTATATTATAAGTTATTGTTTTATAAATAATATGAAAAAATTTTGAATATATATTTGTGCGAGGAACTGATTTTTACCTACTCTTACAAACCTTTGCACTTTAACCAAACGAAAATGTGTAAAATCTATATAAGGTTGTTATCTCTTTTTGCCTGTGTATCAAACAACATTTTTTAACACTATTCGAGTGTATAATGCTTGATTAAGTAAATGCTTTTTTATTCAAGCATATGCTCTGAAAAAAATATTTCCTTAAGTCTCCTATGATCAACAGAAGTTTTTCGAAAAAAAATATCTTTTTTTGCTCTGTGCTGATAGCCGGAGTTTTTCCGCTAAAAGTAGGAGAATTTACTTTTTAACAAAGCTAACTAAATTTTTTATGATGATTTAAGAAAAAAAGGAATTTCTCCGATGAATCTGAGGATTTTTTCCTCTCCATATATCAACAGAATTTTAACTCAGTTAATCGAGGAAATTTAACAAAATATTTTTTGAAAAATGGAGTTTTGTATAAGGTGTATTGAGAAAGTACATATATTTTTAAAAATCCATATGTTTAAATCGTCTTGAAACTTTGATAATACAATCACGTAAAAATGCGATGAACTTTTATACAATTCAAAAGCATCAATAAAACGAAACACGATAATCATCCATAAAACAAGAAAAAAAACTGAAAACCCATCAATAACCCACATAAAAATCTAATTCCAGCCATCCAAGCCGTCATCACGCAGCAGTTCCGCCGCCTGCATCATCCCACCCAGCAACCGAAAATCTCTCAATTCCCATCGGCCATAAAACGTCAAAATTACAAGCGCAGCTCGGGCTCCGTTCTCGGCGGGACTTTTAAATCGAGTCAAGCCTTCGGCGGCTCCTCCTCTTTAAAACAGCTGTTGGCTGAAGCCGTGCGTGTGTGTCCTGCACACGCGGGCTCGGCGAAAAATGCTAGATCAATACCCGAGTCCGGCGCCAGCGAGCTGGGGGAGAGCAGAGCAGCAGCGACGCCGGCAATTCTCTGATATGTGCGTAGGGGGGCCGCACGACGACTCCGTAGGAAACGACCCCCTCGCGCGGGTACAGTCCGGAGAGTAACTTTACTTGCGGGCTTTTAAGGGAAAGCGAAAGTTGCTTTTGTAGAAGGAAGAAAGGCGATATATGCGGGCGTTGTCATTGCTGGATTTTCTTTTTATTTCGCTGGGAATTGATGAAATTATTTGAGAGCGACGGGAGATGCGAGGCCGCGCCGTTGGGAGTTCGATTGGGAAAATGAGATTTGGTTTGATTTGTCGTAATGTGGGCTGGTGACGATTGGACGCGCTGATTGAGGGAGTTTTACTGGAGCAGTGATGGACATATTTTTAGGGATTTTATTGGAGATTTGTGGAGTATATAGGTTTTGTCATTTTCGAAATAATTTAATATGTAATTATTTTTAATGAGTGTTTAATGTTTTATTCGATTTATTTATTGCGCAATGGAGCATGTATAATAATGTCTGTTTAATAATTATTTTGTAATTATTATTATTTGTATACTGTAAAAAACAGAAACTTATAATTTTAGTTTAGAATCAAAATACAGCAATTATATATTCTATGATGAATTAAAAATAAATCTTTAAAAAAAATATGTTTAATTTTGGAAAGTAAATATTTTCTAAAAATAAAATATCTGCAACGCTAAAGTCTAAAGTGAAGAAATTTACTGCTGGCTTTACTGTACACATAAGAAGAGGGGTCATGCTCGTGGGTTCTCGAACTTAGTTAGGGGTCGAAAGATTTTGGATATACTAAGTATATGTACATATACTATATCTAGAGTCTAACAAAGTAACCTCCCTGTTTTATACTATACTTCATACATTTATCTAAAAAATCATATACATACACTATTAGAATTAAAAATAAATCAATAATCCCAATTCAAACTCTAAATTTTATTCAACAATTTTACTCTACCGATAACATTTCTTTACTTAAAATTGCCATTACACGTTGACAAAACCAGCACTAAATTCACGTAATCCAACGCACTATACATTCAACACACCTCACTATTTCTCAAACAAACCGCGAACGATCCCTCCACGCTTCTTTCATTCTTATATAGAGCTGGCTCGCTCGAGAAAGCTTTGCGATATCTGGTCGCTTTGGAGTTGCTGTGCACGTGCCTGTGCTGGCCCTTAAATGGTCTCGAACGTTCCAGACTCGCGGTTCCGCGACACTCTTATTTATTTGTTATACCCTGCTCGAGTTTTGGCGAAAGTCTCGATATTGTCCGCTTGTGGAATACATTAGGATTTTTGCTTTGACCATAGTTGGCTAGAGGAATATAGGCTGGCTTTTGGCGCATTAGGATTCTATTATATATTTTCGTACATTTTCTTGTTTGGGCAAAGGAATTGCATAATGTTCTGCAGTATCCAAGAATTAAGTTGGTTTTGTTAGGCTAAGCAGTATTTTATTATGGGGACGGAACAATATAGGTATTTTAAAAAAACTGATTTTTTTAAAGAAAAAAAAAGCTGCTTCTAAAAAGATATCTCCGCGGCATAAGTGTACCGCGCAGCTAAACATAGAATTAACAATGTGTAGCACGTTTGTACTTACACTTTTATGGCGTTCAGAAATTTGTGTAATTATGTAAACGAGCTCGTTTACTACCGCTACTTTGCTTGCCATTGCGAATGTATTAGAATTTTTTCATTGACCAAAAGCGCTCCGTACAGAAACTGCATAATAGAGTGCATTCTCTCGCTGCTCTCGCGCATTGTTACATAAAATCAAAATAATTTAAATACATAGTCTTTTTTACGCGCCCCACGGAATTGCGAAAGTGCATATCGTTGGTATACAAACAGAGAAAAAAAACAGTTCGAACGAAAATAACGATATTCAATTCCATAAATAAAAAGCTGCCAATGCAACAACAAGCGCCAACGAAACGCACCAAAAATACCACATCGCGCTCCGTTCCGAACCAATTACACGGTCAAAACACAGGCAACATCGGCCGATAAAAGCCAGCGATAACAGCTTGCTACCAGGCAAATTTTACTATCTACACTCGCTCCACTCAAATCGACGTCAGCGAACCCTTAACTTTACCAAGGAAAACCGCGCAAAAGAAGTTCGGGGTCAAAGACGCGGGGAAACCGCGCGCAGAGGTAAGACACATTTTTTTTCGAGTGTGTGTGTATAGCGCCGATGACGCGCCGGTAATTTTAGAATCGCGCGCGTAATCCCCTCCCAGATTAACCGACTATTTTTAGCGGCTACTGCTGATCTGCCGAGAGCAGAGAGAGCGACAAGTGTGCGAGAGCACGATGATTCTCTCTCTTTGCGTTTTCAAAATATACAGCGCCGTTCGTGGGAGGCGCTTTATCTAGATTAGCTGTAGCTCAACTGGGATTTTGTGTACACAGGTGTGAGGAAGACGGATTTTTATTGCATATAATTGGCCGAAGTGTTGTCGGGAGCGATTTCCTTGAGTTGGGATTTAGTTTTGAGGTTGAGCCGGGGGGTGGTATTGGGGCAATTTATGAGAAATTTCGGGAGGAATTTCTGGGATGATTTTTGAGCTTTTATGAAGTAAACAAGGTTAAATATAAGTGTTTCTTGTATTTTTGCGTGAAGTCTGCTGTAGTTAAAGTTAAAACATTGTATGACGTGAATGTTGATTGTGCCACAATTCAATGGTTATAATTATAATTTCACATAAATTTCGTTTTTTATTGGTTAGAGTATTTTTAATTCATTGCTAAATTTAAGTTGGAATCTTTAAATATATCTACTTTTCAAATAACATAAGTTCAATATTTTTATTGAAATAAGGAGCAATTATTTTTTGTGATAAGAATTCGTTTTATTAATGAGATAAGTATCTTGGTGATACTGTTTTTCTCGAACATTATCGTTTTTTAACTTATTATTATTCGTAAACTACAAAAGAAATTTCCATAAAAATTCACGTTCAATACCATTAACTTTCTCCCCTTTTTCAAATCAAACAATCGAATCGCAAACACATTTATTATCATAAATAGATATTAAAAATAATCAGAAATTATTGTCTTAACCTTCCTCCTCCAACCGCTTACATTTCATCCAATCAACAAAACAGAAGCCCGAAAGAGTCAGACACGAGAGACTCTCCCCGCACGCAGACTAAAAAAAAACTGCAGAAGCGCCTGCATTAATCTACCAATGAAATAACACTCGAGTCGCCGTAATAATAATATCGAGTGACACAAGGACCGCTCGAGCATCCTTGAAAACAAAACGAGCCGAGCCACTCCAGCTCTGTAATTTCCAATTTGCGCGCTCGCTCGAAAAACTCGCAAATCATGCGCGACAACGGCAGCAGTCGACGTAGTCGTCTTATCGTGCATTCCCGAGTCTATATAACGTTTTAACGTCTTCTTCTTCACTGGCGCGCGCGCTCGCTTACGCAATACTGTCTGATTACATTTGATGGTTCTCTCAGCGCGACCGGCTTTCACGCCTCCTTTTTTTTCCTCGACTCGAGATTCGACGGACAAGCAGACTCGAGGGGAATTCGAACGGTTTTTCGAGTCCCATTGATACGCTTAATTATTGAGAGAGCGGAGAAGAGTGAAAAAGAATGTTGATAAACAATTAAGCGCGGGAGATCGGTTTTTTATTGTTTACAAACATTCGGCGATCGCGCGGTCAATAAAATAATCGAGCGCGTGGCGCGTGATTGTTTTTTGCCGCGGCCATTTGCGCGCTGACTCAACGATAATGCTAATAAGCTGATTTCCAGCATAAACGCCGCCATTCAGCCAAGCCAGAGAGCGCTTTATTTTTACAAAACACTCCTGCGAATTTATGAATGCGCGCTGATAAGAGAGCCGAGAGTAGCCGATCTCGCCTTTGCATCGGAGCAATTCTGGAAAGTGTTATCTCCTCCAGCGCGGCTCCGATCAAACGCATTTCTCGCGAGGGCCCGAACTCGACGCTTTGGCAGCCCGATAAAAAGAGTCGCTCGCGAGCGCTAATTCGCCTTTGTGGAACGCGCCGCGTGAGCTGATAAAACGCGTCCGCATAGCGGACTTTCAGGTGGATTTCTTGGAAAGTGGACGTTTGGCGGAATCGGCGCGAGTTCGAGTCTCGATCTTTTATAGGTTAGGTGCGGGTTGAGCTCTCTATGGCGCGCGCGTAAGATCGGTAATACATGACTGGCTGGTTGGCGAATTTGCGGCGTAATCGGCGGGAAAAGATTAATTAACTTGGGATTATGCAAACATTAGCCGAATTCCTTTAGAAAAGTAGATTTGGATGGCGCCAAAGTTGTCATCACGTTAAAATTAGCTCCGGCTTGTAAAAGTCGAAAAATCGGCCTATAAACTCGTTATCATACCGATTAAATAAACATCAACAAGCCGAGCGATTTTCAATATTTTCGTCAGCAAAGATCGCCCAAGATTTCGCCCCGATTTAAATCCCAATCCAAACAAGGCCAAAGCACTGGCTTTCCGATAAAAAGATCTTGAGGGAAAAACAGCTGCTTACATAACGATCGTAAGCATCAAAATAAGAGCAGCGCGTACCGCCTCATCTATAATACACTCTTGAATTCCTATTCAGCATTTCAGTAACGAGTCAGTCACCACACACTCAACACACACACACACACACACACTTGGATTATTTTCTTATGCATAGCGCGCATTACGGACTCGTGCCCGCGCGATATTCACAGGCGATGCAAATAGCGTGTGCGTACATACGTGCACGTGCAGCGAGTGCAAGTGTGCATATGTGTGCGTGATCGATGTCGTGTGTATGCCCCTTCTACGCTCGAGCGCGCGATGCAGACATACGCAGACACAGATGTAGAGGTGAGGCTCGAGCCTTCGAATTTCGTCACACACACGATTCGCCGCTCTCGCAGGCGCGCGCGCGCGCCTCTGCAATAAAACAACTCTATATGGCCAGCTACCTGATGTATACAAGCGAGGAATCCTTTACTTTCGAAAATCGCCGATCGCCGATCTAGTATCGGCTTGGCTTTCTTAACGCCATCGCTCGCATGTACATGTATAAAGAACAAAATATTTCAGCGTGGCTGTGTACTCGCTCACGATTGTTTATGTTTTTTTTAAAAGCAGTCGTGAAGGGAGTAACGGTGAGAGAAGAGGGCAAAGATAACAAGTGTAAAAAGAGAGCGGTGTATGTGTGTCCAGAGAGAGCGCGATTACTCACCGTGCTGGAGGGCGTGTAGGTACCGCTGGCGATGCTGGAGAGAAAGTCATGGCTGACCCGCGAGCTCTGGGAGGCCTGGCTGTCGCTGGATACGCTGCTCGAGCTGTCGTACATCGTCTCCGAGACGTCGAGCTTCATCCTGCCGGTGGCGGCTCGCCTCCGCTCCAGCTGTGCTCTCCGGCCAGCCGAGGCCTGCGCCACCGCCTCCACCTGTTGTCCTCCCGCTGGCTTCCCGGACAGATCTCGCCCTCGCATATAAGCGGCCACGGCCAGCACCTCCTCCAGGGTATATACCTCGCCGAGCGCGCGCGCACTTAGGTTAGGGCCTCTGTGTGTATTTTTTTTCCGCGGACGCGTCTCGCTTCTCGGAAAAGCGGATCTCGCGCGCGCGCTACTGCGATAATAGTGTACGGAGAGAGAGGGGGGAGACTGCGCTCGTTCACCTCGCGCGCTGATATCCTGGAGCACAGAGAGAGAGAGAGAGGTAGCGATGACGCGCGCTCTCGCCGTAAAAATCACTAGCGTGTACGAGCTGTGTATGCTGCAGCGCTGTATATTTTCGCGAGAGCAGAAGCCGCGTATAGGTGGCCCGTGTGTGTATATAGCGTGCGGAAGAGGGTCGCGCTGGATGCACGCGCGCGGCGAGAGAAGCCTCTCTTTCTCGAAAAGCGCGTTAAAACTGCGCCCGCCGACGATGACTCACGCCGAGCAGACGGGGGAATACCTCGAGGCGGCGCGCGCTACGCTCTCTCGCTCGGCCAACGCACACCTACACACACTCTCTCTCTCTGGCCTGCACTCACACTCTCTCTCTAGAGCGGCTCTCTGCGCATATTCACCCTCTCTCATTCCTTCTGCTGTGTTTGTGTACGTGAGCGAGTTTCGGCGCTCTCCGTCTGGCTGCTGGTTTTTAGGTTAGAGTGAGAGGAGGACGGAGCGAGAGTAGCCGAGCGGTGACGAGGAGAGTCGAGCTCGCCCGAGGGCTGCGTGTAGGTGAGACGTTTGCGCGTGTGTGGGAGCATGATGTCACGCGCTATATTCGCTGCGCTGCTGAGCTGCCGTGAGCGCGACTATAGCGGGAGCTGGTCTATATACTGATAATAGCGGGAGAGGGCCACGTGGAGCAGCGAATTTTCGAGGGAGATCGGCCCTTGGATGTGAGCTGGCTCAATTCGTACATGTATGTAGGTACGTGTGTGTACGTTATTACGTACATGTGGCCTGTAGGAGGGATTTGATTGTTGGACTTGTAGGAATTTGGATGTTTGTTTTTGTGAATTATTTCGGAGCGGTGACTTCGATAATGATGCAACAGTGCGAATTTCAGATACTAAAGTTATGCTGATTTTATTATTATTCATTAAAATGGTTATTGCTATTCTTTTTTTCGTAATTGAAAAAGCAGAAATTTTAAATGAACAAATTTTATAGAAGCTGCTTGTCCATTTATTTTAACCTTGGCCCTAAATTTAAATTTAAATAAGCTTTAAAATATTTTTTATGTATACATATATCTGTTAATAACAAATTTTAATTGAACAGTATGAGATTGAGTGGTAAGAAATCGCATGTAAATTGGAGCATACAAATGAAGCCAATTTTTTTGCACCTACATATGAGGTAAAAGGTAAAAATAGAAGTTTCAGTTTATCTGTTTACGAGGTACGGTAAGCTGATAAGATTATTAAAGACGAAAGATTTTAAACAGGTGTTAGAATAAAAGTTTGTTCTGAGCTTACTAAATCTAAGGAGAGTCTATGTACATATAATTTTTAAAAGAGATATGCCCAAGTTATTGTTTAATAACATAAATGCTATTATGCATAATACAAACACATCTTAAACGCGCTTTACTTAATTAACCAATTTAGATTTTATTTTAACTTTCATTGATACTATAATTCAGTGCTTACAAAATGATAAAGAATTATCTTTATGAAACCAGCCGATAAGAAATCGGCGTCTCGTTCAAACAATAAAAAACACAAGAAACATCCTGCCCCTCCCCCTTAACATCTCGCCAATCCTCCCAAATGACCAAAACACAATCCTATAACAAACCATATCGCACACTTTTAACTTTCCCAAATTCACCACCTATACCCCCTCTCATCAATCATCAACGTCACTCTATATCTCCCACCATCTCTTCCCTCTCCCTCTCCCTCGCGTAATCTCACCCTCTCGTCCCTACCTCTCTCTCTCGCGAAAATCCGTCGCTCTTCCAAGAAGCGCGCGTGACTCACCTCTCCGCGATCGTAGGCGGAGCGGAGAAGAAGCGTGTTTATCACGGCGCGCGAGTGACTCAGCCCGCTGCTATGCCGTCCGCTGCCACTACCGGTCCAACGTGTGCGCGCGCTCTCTTTTTCTTGCGGCTTCTCGCTTTTTCCTACCTGTTCGCGCGCGCGCGCCGGCAGCGGCGGGGGGAAAGGTTGCGCGGGTCTTGGAATTCACTTCCGAGGAGGAGGAAGCTGGGATGACGCGCGGCTCGAGATGTGGATGAGAGTGTATGGAGAGGGAGTTTTACCGGTGCGCCCGTGTGTTGATTTACGCTCAGGTGAGGCGCGGGTGTGTGAACGGAAGGGGTTGATTGGTTGGGACTGGTGATGTTTTTACGAGGTGAGGGAGATGTCGGTGTTGGTTACGACTACTTGAAGAGGTGGAGTAATGTTTCAATATTTTTTTTTTTCTTTTATGTTCAATTGATGATAGGCGAAAAAGTAGGATGTTTGTTTATTGTGCTTTGTTGATATGTTCAATTTGTGACTATATAAAATTTCACAAGTTATTATATTAGTAAAATAGATTTTTGACACTTCGTGCTTAAAGCTTGATTTTCCACATGCTTGAATAAAAAGCATTCACTCTTTGTATATTGCGTCGTGTCAAAAATTGTAGTTCGATACGCGTGTGAAAAAGTGATTTCAACACCGTGTGATTTATCTAAAACCGAAAGAATAAGTGGCTTTTCATGTATAGAATAAATGATTTTTCACTCTTATAGATTAAGATAGAATTTTTCACCCTTGCTTCACTCGGGCAAACTAGTTTAAAAATTAGCTGTTTAGGTATTGTCAATGAAGATGTAATAGAATAAAACAACCTTGTTGTAATAAGGATAGTAGCTCATCTTTGGGCCACAGATTTTGACGAAACTCAGCAAAATAATTCACAAAATATAAAACACGTGTTCCAACGTTTTTATAGAATAGGCCTTGAAGTTTTAAGTGGAGGTTTGAAGTTATGGTGAAGTTATCTACCTACCATCTAAAAGAGTGTAAAACCTCTTACGTGATAAGATAGTACGCATAGACTTACGTTCCAAAAATTAGAAATTCAAGTGACCATTTCATGGTGTACCCAATATATAATTTTGTGTTTCACGTTTCGAATAATTTTGAATATTCACAACTATAGTTTATCGCAAAACTTACAAGGAGAGAACCCCACCTTTGGGTCAAGCATTTTGCTAAAACTTTGTAAAATAATTCATCGGCCCAAATGTGATCCATTTAAGTATAACAGACCCAAAACCATGGTTTGACTTAAACCTTTTTAATTTAAGCAAGATACGTAAAATAAGTTATCTAATAAGCTAATTGAAAGTGCATTAAATAAGCTTTCATTTAAGCTCTTATACAAGTGGAACGCTTTAATATAAATATTAAAAAGTTACTAGTAACTATATAAAGTTACAAACAATAAAAAAATAAAAGCAAAATTTTTCCTTGAAATTCAACATTAACTTTTAATGAATAATATTTAGTTTAATTTTCGATTATTTATAATTTTTTATTGAATTAAGCATTTGACTTACAATTGTGGCTTTTAAATAACTCATTTTATATATCTTGGCCAAATTATAAAAGTTGTAAGTCAAACAATGGTTTTGGATCTTTTATGCTTAAATGGATCTCATTTGGGCCAAGAAATAATTTTACAAAGTTTTAGCGAAAACCCAAAGGTGGGTTATTCTCCTTCTAAGTAAGTTCAGTGCGATAATATAGTTGCGAATATTCAAAATCATTCGAAATTATATAAGTTTCACTATACAAAGCAGTCGTTTTCAGAAGTACACATTTTCGTAACGTCGCGCATCTTATCACATAAGTGGAAGCATGTACACGTAAAATAAATAGTTTTCACTCTTCCAGATAGCAAACACATCAACTTCATTAACGTTCAAACTACTTGACCTTGCATTCTTAAACTTCTAATCAAAAATAGCTCCACATTAAATAAAACTCCAACCTAAACTTGAAACAAAAAAAAAAAAAAAAACAAATCACGATCCATAAATCAAGCCGGGAAATCGGGTCGACTCTCAAGATGAAAAAAAGAACCTCCGCGCCGGCAGAATCCGCTTTTGAATTACCCTCTCTCGCGCATCGATCTTGCAATTAGAGGCTAAAAATAAAGTTTCCCTAAGGAGGCAAGTGCGCGCGCGCGCGCGCCTCCAAGATTGCCCTGTACGCAATCGCTCGAGGATCTGTATCTCGCGTATGGAGAAGAGAGAGAAAGAAAGAATCGCATCCGCGATCGAATTCGCAAGCGAGAGCTGCAGCCGTCCGTGAGCCAGCTTCTTCTGGCCAAGGACGAAACGAGCGATCGGCAGCTTTATACGCCGATCTTAGCTTCGTGTGTGTGTGTGTCTGTAATATACGTGAACGCGCTTATCTGCTCCTTCGGAAAACTGGCGCAAGGAATGTCATTAACACGAGGTATTCGCCCTTGCCGATTTTATACTTTGGTGCGAGAGAGATTTTTCAACGATTTGCCGATTTTGCCGATTCTCGATGCTGGGACGTGCTGTGCGTTTGGATGTATTAGTGCGCGCAAGGATGCCGGCAAGGATAGTGACATTTCTGAATCTATTGATAGATATATGTTTTCGTTTGTTTTTACTTTTAGAATTTTGAGATTGTTGGTTTAAGACGATCGGTTAAAATATCTTCTGGATTTTATTGTAATTTTTTATGGATTTTATGGAAGTTTTATCTTAGTAGTAATAAAAATATTTGACTTTTATATTTGCAAGAGTCAAAAATAAAAACGAATAAGCTCAACTCCATCAACCACTATTATAGTAAACACGCACTATCACTCTCACCTATCAAAACAATCCGCATTTACCTAATTCAGCAGCGCAACGGTACCCAGCCAAGAAAAACTCTCACAAAATCGCGCAGAAAATAAAACGCAACAAAACAAAAAAAAAAAAAAAGAAAAAACACATCGATACCGGCGTATAAAGAAAAGCGCTCGCGGCACAAGGAATGTCATTGCCAGTTGCCCGCGCGCGCACGTCTCGTTATATGCACAAACGTTCGCACAGCTTACCTACGGCTAATTTGTAACGCGCGCTCGCGATGATCTCGAGGAAATGTAGGGTATATCCTTGGGCTCGCGGCGAGGTTCCCTCGAGAAAAAGCGAGGGGAAAACGAGGAGGAAAATCTCGGGATGGAAGTGCGCGCGCTCGCGGCTCTTTGTAGTTTATTGCGCTAAGACAGAGTGGAGATAGCGCAGGAGAGGAGGCTCTTTGCGCTTGCGAATGAATTTTTTTTTAGATAATGTTGGTTTGATAAGGTAAAGTTGGATTTTCCATCGTTTTTACTGTTTATAGATGTAGCTGCGAGTTGTTGATTAGTGTAGTTAGAGAGCTGAGTTGGAAGATGTGATCCGCGGGAGACTATACTTACTATATCATGAAAAAGTCTCTTGATATGACAATAATATGAATGGCTTTTATACAGAAGTGTACATTACAAGAATCCCTTTCTTAGCGATATCATTATGTATTTAATTAGGACGTCTGTATACGTTTACTAATCACAGCCAATGACGTTAGTGACGTTCGTGACGTTAGTCTGAACCTTTATTTGTCGAGTTCCAAGATTAGAAATCATGTCGCGTTTTACGAAAAAAGTTCGAAATTAACGACACACAGGTGATGCTTTCCACTTCCTCCCTTATCTTATCGATTTCGCGATAACAGCATAAAAGTACAACACGTAGCGCAAAAAACGCGGCCTTCAAGTTATACGAAATAACAAAAAAATCAGCTTGATAAACTTTGTTTTCTTTTCTCAAATCTACACATTATTCCAAAGAATATTTTGACGATAAAATGAAAATAGTTTATTCCATCTGGACAAAGTATTGTTAAGGCAGCTGAGTGAACAACGTACAGAGTTGTGAAAAATGTGCGCCTGGAAAAACCCAAGGATCACGTGGACTGAAAATATAAATGTCAAGCATCGTATGATGGACTTTTCTTTAAAAATTGCACGAAAAAATATTGATGTTAGTTTACTTATATATTTGTGCTCTGACATTCCCGTGACTGTTTTTAAAAATATAAAAAAAAAACGACTGATGAAAATACGTTTGCGAACGTGACCAAAAAACAAGTTATTAAAGATAATATTTTCTCGTTCGGAGCATATTGCATACACATAAGTAAACAGCGATTTTATTTGGAATGGTAACACATATCGGTTTTAAATATTACCAGGAAATGCTAAATCTTTTAATAAATGAACAATTACATTTTCATTATATATACATATTTCCCTTTGGTGAATAATTATATGGTTTATAAAAATAACTGATTAAATTTAGTGTTTTTCAAAAATTGACGTTTTAATATTTAAATCTGACCATAACTTTAAGATACACTTTTTAATATGATAAAACTTTGGAAACTGCACGAGTAGGATTATTTTATTTTAATATATCTGTCGCATTATATTTACATAGCTTTCCAACTTAACTAGACAAGTTTATTGTTTATTATTTCTATACTTTAATGAATTTACATTGAAATTTATAGTCAAGGACATAAAAACAATTGTTGAATCCACACAAATAAAAACAATTAAATTGTAATTCATCTCTACTAAAAATTAACTATCTTGTAAGTCTATACGTGAATTTAATATGCAAGTGGCTCCTTCAAACCCCCAAATACGGCATAACTCGATTATGAAAAGAACAAACATTTAACCCCTTACCAACACAAATGAAATTCAACCGAACATCAAAAACGTACAAGAAACGACCAAACTCAGCAAAATAACCCAGATCGATTCAGCAAAAGGAAAAAAAAGCACGCCGAAGGTAGGCACGCCGCTTGATACGCCTTTCAGCGGAAAAAAAAGCCGATAACATTCGAGGTATAGCGCTCGGCGACAAAGCGATCCATTTCCGCAAATCCAAAAAATGCAGGAAGCGAAGCAAATCGGCTCTCTTTCTCTCGGAAAAGCGCGCGTGCACGTGAACACGTGTGACTCTAAGAGCGTTACGTCATTAAAAGGCAAAACGATAACGCGCGCGTTCTCACAGCACGTAGACTCGTGTATGATGCAGAAAGATCAGCGAGCGTAAAATCGGTAATTTAGAGAAATAGTTATATGTGTCTCTAAGCTTGCGAGAGCGTCGGATAATGAAAACGAATTGATACGTATTTCTTTCTGGGAAAGCGACTCGATTTCACATTTGCCTCGAAGAGATTTACGCACGCGGCGATAAGCAAATACTACCCGGATTGCAAAATTTTTCAAAACGAGTTTAACCTTCTACCTTTTCGGCGCTATCTCCTTTAAGCCAGAGCGTATAAAGAAAAGAAAGCGAGGGAACAAACTTTTCTCTCCCCCTCGTATACAGAGATAAAGCCGCACTTGACAAAGCCTTACGCGATCGGCAGAAAAAAAGCGCTCCAGAATCGCGAGGTCATTTTTCTCGCGACTGTCTCCGCGCGTATACACACGCACGGCGCGCGTTATGTAAGCGAATATAATGCTCGCTCGCTCGAGTTTATGTAAATGCAGGATTAATGTGTGTTTTGTGCGCTCGAGGATAGCGCGAGTTGCTCTGCTTTCCCATAGGCAGCTGCGCGCCTGTGTGTACCCTTCGCAAGCCGATCTGTGTGCAGTTACGTGGATGCAGCGCTCTGATCTCGTAATGCGCTGCACCTATATTTGGGGGTGTCGTGTGCTGAATTTTTTTTTTTGCGATCGTGTGAGCGGAATCGCTGCAGTGGGATTTGGGGAGGTCGGTTTGGGAATGTGGGGTTTGGAATGTGCTTATTTGGGGAAGATGAAATGTTTTTTAAGAGGTGTCTTGTCTGTAGAATTGGAAGAGAGATGGTTTTGCAGATGCACTTTATTATGTGAAATTCAATAACTTATGGAAATTTTTATATGAATCAAATTATTCGTTCTTTCTTTATGTTTAATTGTTTACGACTTATCAAGTCTTGAAAAGGATAACTATTAAGATTCTCGCAGCGTCGACTAGAAGTAATAAATATTATATGCTTCAAAGGAGATCGGCAGATTCATTTTTATCTATTAAGAACAAAACTATGCCCCCGAATTTACTTATACCCCTCAACACACTTAAAATCATACATTCTTCAACATCCCCCCAAACAAACCTCTCAAAATCTGTAGAAAAAACTAGTCAAACCAACAACAACCCCTCAAAAATCATCGCTCAACCCTCGGCCACTCGCCTTACAATCCAGTCCCTTGCTTGGACGCGCGATCCCCACAGCTCCGTCTTTCTCACAGAAACAGCGGGAAAGCATACCCCGCGCGCATACACACACTTTATCTTCATGGGGGAGGTAGCGCTCTAGCGCACCCTCGCTTCCAATAAACCAGAGCGAGGAGGGAAAAAAAGTTGTTCCAGCAAAGTGGCCAGATAGCGCGCAAAAAGCCAAGTCAACCGGGTATATATGTGTATACGGCGGTTCCCCTGCGTATATAAGCAAGAGAAAAACGCGAGCGCACGTGCAAAGACAAAGCGAGATTACGCGCGTGCTTTATATTTATTTAGCGCGCTGCATATATGTGCGAGTGTATATCGAGCGATTTACAGTGCGCGAGGGCTGTAAGCGTGCAGCGCGCAGGGATTAGAGGCTGAATATACTGACGGAAGGAATGCGCGGAAAAAATGTGTGCTAGGTATAAAGGCTTATTTATTTACCAGGTGCGAGAGTCGCGTGGCGTGATTCAGTCGCTGGTAGCGTTGTTTTGTTGAATAATTCGTGTGCGTTGAAATAAGGTTGAGCGCGGCTGCAGTTCTGCGGGGAAAATGTTGATTCAGAATGGACTGGAATTTGTAAGCGGGAAGGGAATTTTGGATAGCTACGCTACGTTTGTTGTATACGTATATAAGGATTTTTTTGGCGGTGTGGCTTTATAAAGTATAATTTCGCACAACTGGATAGTTAAATTTTAGTGATACAATTTTCTCGAATCTCTTTATCGCTTCAAGTAAATTGAGTGTTTTAATAGGGTCTGATAATCCTACTTTATCGACATACCCAAATTATACAGTTTTTTGACCATTAAAAAACAATATAGAATTGCGATATAAGCAGATAGAGGTAGAGTACATCATTAAATTAATCATCAAAAAACTGAATAATTTTGACATGTCAGTAAAGTAGAACTTACAGACCCCGTTAAGTAAATTTATGGAAATTAACTCGATTTTTTTAAAAGGCCCTATCTAACTACAAATTTTAAGTTATAAAGTAACTATTCACAAGCATTATTTCTCAAAGTATAAAAACCTGAGAACCAAAAAGTGTGCAAGCTAGCTCCATTCTTCGGTAATGTTTAAACACAAAATTTTTCAACAACGCTCAAAACCGAACGAAGAATAAAGCCTCAACTATAATAATATTTTTCGTAACAAGGGCGTAAAGTTTCAAGATTCGGAATCAAACGCGGATGAGAAGTTAACGCACATGTTGCGAACGATATGTTATGAGATCAGAATGCGTAAAATTGCACTTTTAAAAATATGTAAAATGTGTAAAGTGCAACTTTACGCATACTATATCATAAAAATTCACTAAAATCATCTAAAGTTCTGCTTCATCTCAGTTTATTACATATACGTCTAATCTACACATTAATAACCCAGAATACAATAGACAATGCGCATAGCCGCTCCTATTCCCAACCTCACGCATCCAACCACCGATCCCAAAAATAAAAAAAATCTCCATCTCGGAAAAACATTATAACACACTCTCCCGCAAATCCAGTCAGCAGCGAATAGCTATACCACCTCTCCAGCATATCGCGCATCGTAAATTTCGCTTTGCGGAGGCCGGCAAAGGGTAAGACAGACGCGCGCGCACGACCCTGAGAAATTACACGAGGATACACTTATGTGCGCTCGATATGCCTCGCTTATAACTTTGTCGCTCGGAGCAGCGGCTTTTTTGACGTCAGAAGTCGCACGTGTGCAGCGCATTCCTCGCTTTTCTTCGATCTGCGCGCGGCTCTATGCGAGATGAGATACAAAGAGCTTGAGTTTCTGCGGGAAGTTTGTTTTTATCGGGCTTTGTGTAGCGGTTAATTCGTTTTTGTTGAGGTGATGGCTTTTATTCCTTTCTTGCTGCGAGTGAAATTTTTATTTTAAAGATATACTCTTAATAAATATAAGAGGGATTCAATGCAAGCTATGCTAATTATATAAAGATATTTTTTATCATTGCAAAAAGTGAAATTTAAAAGAAACTTTTAATCGCCTTTGCTGTTCTATGGTAATATTATAAATATCAAATAATTCAGAAAAGTTAGAGCCTTAATCATAAATTCTTGAAAAATGAAGTTCATTTGAAAACAATTCTTCAAATATTGATTTCACAATTCCCTGTATAAAACAATCAGAAAATTAAAAAAACCATTATTTAAAAACTAAGAACCAGAGAGTAATCCACCTTCCTCGATAAACCATCCTCACATAAAATCTAAACTGCAAGAATGCGAATCCTTCACTCGGAACAAACAATGCGGCATCGAAGCTCAAGAAAAAAAAGACTTGCTGTCAGTGTCACTTTTTTCCCCACAGCCGCGTGCACACATGCATGCAAGTAAGTCACTCTCACTCCTAGCGTCTATACCTCTCTCGCGCAGATATATTTTTACTCAATTACGCAATGAAAATTCGCCTTGGCTCCGAGGCCACTCAAACATCGCATAATACACGTACTACACCGTAAAAGGGCGCGCTTAGCCGCAGCATTACAAAAGCCAAGTGTCTATATATACAGACGTCAAAGTATCCGTCAGAAAACGTATAGGAAAGCCGATAACGGAAATCGGCTCTTATCTCTGTCCACACATCTCCCTCTATAAGAGCGCGCGCACGCATCCCTGGCCTTCGTCGCTGGGACAAGTGCGCCGGCCATTTAGATAAAAGAATAACAGTCGGGTGTGTCCCTTTTTTCCTTTCTCCCTTTTCTGCACTCGGCTACCATTTAAAAGTCCTGGAACGAACTCTCGGATGGAGATAAAGAGTAGGGATAGCAGCGAGCATCCCTGCGATATTTTATTTTCTTGTTATAAGTGTAGTTCAGCGTACGTGCGTGATGCACTATTATATATACGTGGATCAATGCTGCTGGACTATTGTATGCAAAGCACGTGGACAAGAGAATTATATTAGTTAATATTCCTGCCGATGAGAGCTAAGGAGACAAGGTAAACGTTAGCGATCCTTGCTTCAGATATAGCTGCCTATACACGCCTTCCAATTGTTTTTCTTTCAGTATTTTCCTGACTTTTCCGGCTTCCTCGTGAGGAGCGTGTTTCTTCGCTTAGTCCGTCTTATTTCATAGCCGGTGTAAGCCGATGAATACGAAACGAGATGTAAAGCTTTTAACGAGGCGGTTGGAGCATGATGCAGTACCGCAGTATACGAAGTTTACAATATTTATCGTTTTGTGTTAATTTTTTGTTTTGTCATTTCAATGAAATCAAATGAATTGTTTCAGTAAATTTTATTTGTTCATTATATTTTATACTTATTATTTTTGTAAGCTTCGAATATTTGTCTACATTTGTCTAACTTTTCATGTAAATTGTAGATTTCTTTCCCGAGAAAAATCATATTTTAATATTTTTCAGTAATATCAAAGTATCACATCAAAAATAAACAAGGATCTATACAAGCAGTCATGATCCATCAATAAGTTCTGCAAATAAACTCAATTCGCAACCCTAGTTGAGTGCTTCTTTGTAAACGTAATTAAAAAAAAGGTCGCTCAGAGAAAATTTCATCACTCGTTCGCCATAATAAAGCAAACTCGCCACGAACCGCGGACATAAAACAAAGGAAGAGGCGATAAAGACGGAAATCGGCCGAGCGAGGAGAAATGAGTGCCGTGAGCGCGCGAAATCAAAGCTTATAAACACAGAGCTAGAGCACAGGCACAAAGGATTCGAATCTAATTGGCGCGATGCGATTGTTATCGCGAATATTACTCAGCTCTCTCCTCGCGCTCGCGCTGAGCTTATCAGCTGCGCTGAATGAGTAAGATTTTCGCCGTCTCTTCGTGGCTTTGTGCGAATAACTATAAACCAAGAGCAAGATAAGCGCCGAGCGCGCTGGAATCGCACTTTCTTTTTTCTTGCTGCGCAAAAACTCGTACAATAATGTTTGGAGTCGGTAAGGATGGACTTGAGTTTAAGCGATGGGGTATTGAAAAGAAGAAAGATTTTTCGAACTAGGATTTTATTCATGCTATTTTAAAATATAGGACTTTTAGATCCTTACTTATAGGTACATAAACTCTTAGTCGGACAACTTCTAATAACCATTAGAAGTCTTACTATTGTATATAAAAAGAAGTATAAAAGTATAAAAGCTGTATATTTTATTAATAAGTTTTTAACGCTTCGCTTTTTCTATAATGCAAAAAATCAACATTGAGCTTTAGAAAACCGGTTCTTTAAATCTAGTATCGCACTAAGTATGATTGGTAATTATGTAAGATTAATTTAAATTAAGATCGTTACGCTCTGCGAGTTTTTCTTAAGATTTATACGAAGTATTGAGTACCTAACGCTCTCACAGAGCTTGTGCAACTCTCATTGAGTTATGTCTATAAAATATACTTAAAACAAACATATGATAAATACGACTTATATAATCATCTCTCAAATTATAATAATAATACTAATAAAAACTTTTAAATTCATCTTTCAAACTGATCGATATAAACTACTATATACTTAAAACGTAGCTATATGCGGATTAATATACAGTGAAGATTGCTCTTTTTTAAATCTATATATACAAAGTAGTATCATTAAAATAAGGCTTAAAAGCGATCACATGTTTCATTACTCTTTATAGTTTAGTAATGTGATTCCTTGATTTGTTCTATATAAATCTGATAATAAAATTTACTCAACTACTAAATCAAAGTGATCGATTTCCTCAAAAGTTTCGTTAATATTTTTAACCCATTGTTCCATTCGCTTTCGGTCCTCTTTGCTAAGTTTGGATTCCTTCTTCTTTTTCGGTTTTGGTTTTTCTTCCTCATCATCTTCAAAATCAGTACTAGTATTGAAATGAACTGCTCGCTTTCTTTTAGAGTAAGAACGTCGTGGTGGCTAAAAACAATATCTCATGTTAAATTACATAAATCAAAATAACTGTTTAAATTATTATTTAAATTACTGTTTAATAATAAATAAAATAATTTAAGTATTACCTTTTCAAAATGTACAGGTTCCAAATCTACAAATAAAGGAACTTCATCAGGAACTTTTGATTTAACATCTTCTCCGTTTTCAGAAAGGACGTCAAATGTATCTGAGAATGATACAGCATCTAAAAGTGCCTTTTTTGTTGAATTAGGATCATTAATATTTTGCATGTAGTTTTTAACTGATTCATTTTCTTCTTCGGAGTAATTTTCTTTATCAGAATCACTTTCATCCGAGTCTTTAAAGACATCTGCTCTTCTTTCTTCTTCTGACTTTTCATTTCTTAAATCTTTATTTTGTTCTGCTTTTGTCAAATTAGTTTTTAATAGCGCTTTCTTTATTGTATTCGCAGAAATTCTTGATGGAACTGCCGATTTAACTCTAGCTTTTACAAAAAGTTTACCTTTCTTACTTTCCTTTACGTCCTTTTCTGTAGCAATTATTGAACCTTTTTCAACAACCGGCGATACCTCACTCATCTCACAATCATCAAAACCAAATGCATTTTCAATATTAGGCTCTTGAAGTAGCTTTTTTGGTTTCTTTCCATTAATAGGAGTAGAATGAATATCATCAAAAATTCCATGAACTGTTGATATACATGTACTTTCTGGCATTTCATCTAGATTTAAAAAGTTATTGAGATTTGACTGCTTCAGAAATGTTGGCCTTTGCTTGTCAAGCCTCGATGGTCCAGCTTCTAAATCAGGTTCATCTGATCCTTTCTGTACACTAGATTTGAGTGAATTAGATTCCATTGAAGCTGAAATAATAATAATTATTAAAATTTATTTAAATAACATAAAATTCAGAAGAAAGTGCATAAGTAATTTAAAGTAATTTCAAACTTTTGTTATAAATTAATTTAAAGAATAAAAAAATTGATTAGGAAGCTATGATTAATGAAATAAACTTACCTATTCTTTTAGAAGATCGTATTTTTTCAAATCGAAAAGGACTTGGTGTTGTAATTTTCTTTTTTGGAGATTTTTTTGGGCTTGGGATTGTATTCTCTTTATCGTTAATTGCAGGAATTGCAGATACATCTTCCATTGATAAATCTGGAAAACTTGTGGGTGGTAATGCTGCTTCTACTGGTGATTGTTGATTAATTTGAACTGTTTGTACCGGTGACTTTTGATTTTGTTCAATTTGTACTGGGGTCTGTTGATTATTTTCGACTGAACTATTATTTACACTTATAATGGATTTTGATTGCACAGGACTTAAATTTGAGATTACTGTCCCAAACTTTCTAGGAGATACTTCAGTTTCTTTTAATGGTGTCTGTTTAATTATCTCTTCATTTGATGATTTATTATTACTAAGAGATGATATATGAATTGTATCTTCAGAACTAATTGATTTTTTCTGTAAATTCATTATATGCATTGGCAATTTCTTTTCTCGATTTAAAGGTAGTCTGTTTATTTGAGGTGTACTTTGCACTACCTTTTGGATACGTGAAAAAGTTTCTATTGGTCTCCATGGACTTCCTACATCAAAATTGTCTGCTACCTTAGTTATTGGAGACATAGATTGTCTAATTAACGAATGGTTAACCATATTACTATACTGTGTTGTTGGTAGAGAAGTTATGGCATTTTTTGGACCATAAAGTTTTAATTCTGAATTTATTGTTTTAGGCACAGGTGGTGTTGCTGTTAAACTAATTCTTTTGCTTCCCTCTAATTTTTTATCATCAATTATTTTAATAGTTGAAGCTTCTTGAATTGTACTATCACCTGCATCTTGGAGATGTTCAGGAATTGTATAATTAGACTGAATGTTATTTATAACATTATTTTGTTCAATTATTGGACTTTTAGCTTGTTCTTGAAAATGTACATTACGAGAATCTTTCTTATTTGATTTTTTTCCTGTTTTTGGAAGGGTAGTTGTTTTAGAAGCCACAGCTTTTTTGACACGTTTTACAGTAGGCCTTTTAACTGGCTTTTTTCGCTTTTTTCCTTTTGGTTCACTCTCTTGAGAATCATCGGGAAATTCATAAATTTCTTCTTTATCTTTAACTTTTTCTTGAGATAAATTGATTGTTTTATAAATTGGTAAGCCTTTATGATCTTTTACTACGTCGGGACATTCTTGAACAACTTGCTTATTTTTAGCAGAATCGGAATTTTGAGAAAGTTTTGAGTCTTCACAGTAATTTTTAGTTGCCCTAGGACGTAATTTCTTTTCTGGAGGCTCCATAGTTTCTATTTCTTCATCTATTTTAGGACTAAAGGTACTATCATTATTTTGCAATTTTCTACCTGCTCCATTTCTTTTCTTATTAACTTGTTTACGTGTATTTTTTTTAGTTACAGTAGAGGGTTTAATTTCTTCTTCCTTAACCTTATATTTGAAAAATTTCTTCGTAACCTGTAAACCTTTTTGCTCATTTTCATTAACCTCTTCTTTATTTTTAGATTCTAAATTTTTATTTGATTTTGGTTGCTGATTAATATCATGATTTTTAGAATTGTTTTCTTCCTGAGCATTTTCTACATCATCAGAATTCACTTCATCCTCATCACGATTCAATAACTCTTCTAGATCTTCAATTGAAATATTTTGTCTTCGATGCACTTTATTTGATACTTGATCTTCAAGTTTATCATTTGCCTTTGATTCAAGATCCTTTATTATTTTCTTTTCTTTGGAAAAATTTGTATTATCATCTATACTTCTGGATTTCTTTTCTGTTGATTGATCTGCTTCTATTGACTCTGGTGCAGTTTCTTGTGAACTCTTTTTTCTGAGGCTTCTTTTTTGAACAGCAGGAATTTTCTCAGTATACCTTTCCAGTGGTTCTTGTAATCTATTTGAATTATCATTTTCCTTTGTTACTTTCGTAACCGAAGATTTTTGAACTACCTTTTTTTCTTGATTTGATATAATTTTATTCTTTTTCTTATTTGAAACATCATCTTTATTGTTTTCATTTGAGGTATTAGTTCTATCCCGTAGAACAGGTGATTTCATGGCTAAAACAGTACTTTTACGAACTAAAGAATCATCTTTCTTAAGAGGGTGCAATTTAGATCCTAATACAACCTTTGAATTATTTTTTGGACTAGTTACTTTACCCTTCTTTCCAGTCAATACTGCATTTTCATCTTGTAGAACCTTCTTGGTATTTGCCTTTGCCTTAGCACCAGTAGTTTTTGTAACTTTTCCAGTAGCAACACCTTTTGCATTATTTTTTACATCTTTTTTATTTTCTGAAGCAGAAACTTGCCTGCTTCTCGTTATACGAGCCATTGTGGGGCTAGAATGCAAATACCTGAAAAAAATACTTATATTTACTATTTACAGTATTGAAACAATATTCAAATATTTAAGGTCAAAGAGAAAAATTATCCTACAATATTTTAACACCTACCAAATCTGCAAATTTCAAAATATTTTCTAACCTTCAAAATCACATTCTAAAAAGCAAAAGTCAAAAACTAAAAACATTCTATATTACTCCGATTTCAAGGAACCACTTAACAAACAATCACGTCTATACATGAAATTGACCTAACCTACGACTCCAGGCGTCAAGTCCTGGAAACAAAAAAGATACGCACCTATTAAACAGCTGTCGATGAACAATGCAATATCAACAATGAACTTTACAAAGATGCTCCAAAATACCAACGACGTAGTTTAGAACGATCCTGGCACTCGCGATTAATCATTATTCGCGATAAGCGCTCAAATTACTTTTCCGTCACTGCAAGTACGTTTGTTTTCTTTTTCTATTCAATTCCCTCACTTTTGCGTCGTTACACAGACAACGAGCGTCGTCCTTGTTCCCAATCGTCGCGGATTGGCAACCGCCGTGGAGCTAATGCGTTTCAGATGGCGCTGAAGACCGAAGACGCGATCCGATTGGCTTTTGTCGGCTTTTGTCAGCCAATGGAGAGAAGAGAAAATGAAAATCGAGTTTGAAATCACAGCTGGTCATTGGATGCCAGTTCAAATGGCATTTGAGTAGCACTGAGCCTGTTTCTAGGCGGGTTAGGCGCATGCTTCGTGATATTGAACATATGGTTGATTGAAATCGATGAATAAAAAATTTAATTACATGACTCTTTAATCTTTACAGGACGAGAAATCCACTATAGCGATATAGATTATGCTCAGTCCGTGACAGATACTTTACCCACATGTATTTCCTGATATCAAGTAATAATTTTACGCAGTTTCTTAGAGAGATCAATCGACATAGACTGTGACACTGGACGAATGAAAAGAAAAATTTTAATTAAAATTCTATAAATTTAAAATTAAATGGTGCAAATAAATTTTCAACATAATTGATAACTCAAAAATGTTTTGTTAATATTATAAATTAAATATTATTTTAATTGCTAGTTATTTTTTAACAAATGTGTTTTAGTAATTATTGTATCAAAGACTTAAAAACTAGATTGAAAATTTTTGAACATTTTTCTATATATTTATAATATCCACAATATTTTACATAAAATATATATTACAATATCATTATTAATAAATAACGAACTTAATGTATTTAGCAGTTATTGACAAGTATCTTATTACTATAATAATCGTCGCAAATATTGATTATGACGCATTTAAGTACATGTATGCTTACCCAATTCTGTTTAATTTAAGGTACACACTCAAGTGACTTATTAAAAAATTGTATAACTATTTTGAATTATTAGTTATAACTTTAAACATTTATTTCCTACATTTATTTATACTGTACATTAGCATAAAAAACTCAAATTATATTTATATGATTCATAAGAGACTTTGCAGTCTATGAATATATTTTGAAGTGAACTTTTATTCACTATAAAGTAAGTCTCATATGAATCAAAGAATTATATTTTATATCATATTGTGCAAATATTTCTCATTCAATTGATTTATTCTAACAACTTTGAATATTGAAAAAATCCATATTAGCATTAGTGCATGCGCTAAAAATTTTTGACAATAGTTTTTTAAGTTTTTACTTTTCAATAAGCAGTTATTAGTTGATGAAATTTTCTATGCCTTTCAAAATCTTTATTACACAATCATTCTTCAATAAGTCACTGCGGTATTCCCTTAAGGTACTTGTACAGTCAATCTAGTATAATAAACCATCATTTTACATCTGTAATTGCCAGTACTCTTCTGCTTGTACCAATATTTCGTGCTTAAATCAATTAACTGCAATGTCTGCGTCAATTAGGACTAACTTTAATTCGATTTGAATTTCTCTCTTTTTTCTTTAAAGTGAATAAGCGAGAATGAGACAAGTACAAATATCGGTGCACAAAGTTTATTAAAAACCCATATCCCAAAATACCCTAAGCGATCTTTAAGATGCTTTATAATATCACTAAAAAATCAACAACAATAACTATAATATATTATAACTGTTTGCATTATCGAAACAATAATACGCAATACTTTGAACTTAGTACTGTACAACACTCTAGTAGACTAGAATATAGACCAAAGATTTAGAACTAAATAAAATGAAAGGAATTTGCCTTAAAATTCTAAAGCTCGTTATTTCGGTCAACTGAAGAATAAATAAACTGGAAATACAGATTTCATTTTTCTCCTAATTATCAAGTAACAACGCATTCAGTATAAAATAATTGTATATACTAAGTTTGAGTGATGTTTAAAAAAGATATTCTCTTAACTGATGTATCTTTACTACTGTAATACTCATTAAGAAAAGGATTTCTCTTTTACTTTAAGGCGATTAAATTTCTCGTAATCGTCCATTCGAGTCTAAAAAGCATTAATCAATATCGATTTGTAAATAATAAGTACAACGTATAAAAATCTTGCTTGCGTTCCAGAATTGACAAAAATTAATTCATGCACAATGATATTTTTGGTACGCATTATAAATTCGAAGTCTTACAAAGTGATAAAAGTTTTCATCAATTGCGCTAGGAATCACAAGATCTACATGAAGTTCATGGAATGTCAGATATAATTTTTTTTAGGTGCGATGGACAACTGATGAATAAAAATCCCTACTGTGCTTTTATTCGGTAGAGGATGAGAGTGTTCAACTGATTTTTATTCGGAAGATTTATAGGCTTTCTATAAGTCTGAATACAAGTTTGAAAGGTATATGGTTTATTTTTTTCTTTATTACTCGGTTGTTAAAAAGATCATCAAGAACGGGTTTAACTGAAAAATTCAGTAAAATTAACTTAATAAAAATTTTTATTTATAAAGGAAATTGTATTATAAAATAACAAAAAGTTTAAAAAAAAAACTTCACTTTTTGATAAATATAATTATTAAGAAATGTATTAATACTGCAATGAAAAAAAATATTCTATGAAAACATATTTATATTACTTAAGACTAAAGTTATTTACATGTTACTTAAATTAAAAGATTAAATTTTATATAAATTTTGCAGTGTCAATTTGTAATGAAAGTTAAAATTTATTTTGGGACTATAATTACTTTTTAATTTATAACATGTGAAAATTAAGAAGTCAATTCCTAGTTGTCTAAACGAATTTTTTTTTTTTTTTTTGTAAATATTGTATGACAGATTTTAATAAAAATAATAAGCTTATTTAAAAAAATTAATTATTTTTAAAAACATTAATCATGATAAAAATATTAATAAAATGATTAATAGAAACTATACAATTATTTTCAGCTTTAGCTGTAAAATTAATTATTTAACGTTACTCAATAGTTATAAAAATGAACCCGTATCTACAGATGTCGAATAAATTTTATAAATAGTTGCCTTTTGCCTTTCAAACTTGTATTCAGACTGACGTTACTCAGCCGGGCATTTTTCGGTTTATCATCGCACCTAGATCTGGAACAATTTGTTTCTGTTCGGGATTGTAAAGCAATGTTCTTGCACTTAAGAAGGATATATCAGGTAGTTGCTTTAGTACCTTCATTGTTTCTGATCTAACTGTCATCGGTCTACCGAATCTGTCTAATACGACGTGCTCAGGATTTTGCAAGTGCTCTCTCTTATTGAGCGATGACTTTCGATGCTGCTCATATCTGTGCACTTCGGATCTACTAGATTCGGATCTCGCAGAATCTAATTTGTTACCACTGCTGCTTACTAGGAACGGCTTATTAGTCTGAGAGGTTTTCGAAGTCTTTATTCTTGGTTCTGAATCTGTTTTCTTCCAGTCTATCATGCTTGGTCCAGGTAAGGGTTCAATTATTCTGGATGTTTGAGATGGCTTTTGAGGCTTTGGTGGACTGCTACTTTGATGATTATTTGACTTGTGTGATTTACTTGATTGTGCTAGTTTATAATCTTGAGAGGAGCTTGTTTCTGTGGGATCTACAAAGAAAGTGTATGTTAATTTGTTGTAATAATCATAAGAAGTATTTTTTACATTAATTGAATTTTTGTTAATACTTTAATAAATATTATTTAATAAATATTAATGTAATTAAAGATTTAAACCCACAAAGCTTAATTAAGAATTTTATATAATTATTGATATTAATTAATTAATGAAGTGTAAAAAATCATTGTACTAGTATTCTAATTTTAAAAATATGAAAAATCGGAAATACTTATAATATTCTAAAGCAAAAATAAAGAATATGTATTTTTTACATTTATTGATTAGAAAATTATATTAACAAGCATTAAATACTTATTATTAAACTTTAAATTAATATCTATTTAGTTTACTAAATTTTAAATTTATAAAGCAAGAATTTAGGATACCTAATAATATATCTATATAATAAAATTGAATACAAGGAAGACTAGCTTAAACACTTACAGTTGTAAATGGAACTCCTGGCAGAAGCAGCATGGTGATGATAGGATTCGGAATGTGCGGAACAATGGGAAGTTAGTAAAGGATCAAATGGACATAAGAGATCCAGTGGTAGAAGTGCAGATAACCCGCCACCTGTATTCGTTAATTACACATAAAATTACACCATAGGTAATTTACACAAGCAAATACAATTACAAAAATAGAGGAAATAAATGATTGTCAGAGATGAGATTGAAAAAAAAAGACAAGCAGTAGTAACTAATTGAATTAGATATAAATGTTATACCAAAACCAAGCAACTATACGTAAACATTTACTACATTGAGTTTTACTTACTCCCATCTAAAGGATTCACCAATCCTGAACTATTCCAATCAAACTGTGCAGCAGGAACCTCCTATTATTAATTTATCTATTAGTGTGAGTAAAAATGTAGTACTTTTAATGTAAAACAATAATAATGTGTCTAATATAATTTTTTTTCTTCAAAATTTCATTGATTAATATAAAATTTATTTAATGGTTTAAAGAAAGAAAACGTACTTCTGTAGATGGAGAATTTTGCGTTTTATTTAAAGTAGATGTAGTCGTTGATAGTTGAGTTTCAGCAGATGCTTTTACTGGTTCCAACGGTGAAAAACCTAAATTAGCTGCAAATCTTGGAATGTTTGGGTTCCATCTTGGTCCAAATAACTGAAATAAATTAAAAAATAAGTATAAAGCTGACAAGAATTTTTTTTAAATAACATGAATTGAAAGCTATTTTATTATTTAAACTATCTACATATGAATCTTTAATTTTATATACAAAAACGAAAAAAATCTTGTAACAATATTTAAATTATACTTACAATATTACGAGAATCTATGCCTAAAGCATTTAAAAGTGCATTATTGCTATTACTGTTTGACCACTGATAGGTGAGAGCGTAAGTGTCTTCAACACTTTTCACGTTTTTCCAAACTTTGTCAGTTTTAAGAATTAAAGGTTGCCAATCAACTTCAGGGCTTTCGGTACATAACGGAAACATATTTGTGATTATATCTTCAATCTTGTTTGTAGCCTGAAAGTCATTAAATAATTAGTTCTATTTATATTATATTTCGATACTAATGCAATAAAGTTATTTCAGTCTCGCGGGAACGTTTACGTCCGAGCGAAGCAAGGGTGAAAAGGCCATGCGAGATTGAAATTATGTTTTTGATACGGCTTGCACAAAGCGTGACTTAGCGTACTTACACTTTTGTGTTCAAGCGTGTGCAAAATCCAACTTTGCGCGCGAAGTATTAAAAAATTTTGTTTTGAAAAATTAGAATTTAAACTATATCTACTGAGATATTTTAATACATTAACAAGTATGTACTAAAAATAAAAAAAAAATGCTATATATTCTAGAAAAAATAAAATAAAAACTAAACTTACATTCTTATTTTCTATTCGACACATAGATTCTTTTAAACTAACAGTTGGTTCTACAGGCGCGGAAGATTCAAAATCGGCAAAATCGCCAAAATCATCTATTGAATCTTTATCAGGAGTATAACTTTCAGAACTTTCAATTTTCTGACTGAAGTTTGTATTTGGATGAATTGTTTCTGGAGGAGCGCTTGTAAAATCAGCAAAATCATCAAAATCATCGTCATCATTATCATTGGATACCGACTGAAAAGTTTCAATCTGATTTCCCTGATCTAAATTTGTATGACAATCTGCTACACTACTTCCTAGTACGTCATGTGTTGGTTTGTTAAATGTGGCACAAGCATCAGACGTATAATTTTCGACCTCACAGAATTCATCAATGGTAGAAACATTTTCAAAGTTGGGCAGTGATGATTGAAAGTCAGCTACATAATTGTCTGTGGAATATGATGATTCGTCACCTGTTTGATTAATTTTTGAACTGTCATTACTATCTGGAAAACCATTTTGAAATATTGGTTCTTCATAAAAAGTTTGTTGATTTTGAAAATCAGAGAAATCACAGTCAATTTCATTACTAGGACTGTTACTATCTTTAACATTGTCTTCAGGACTTTTGACGTCATTATTACTCGAAAATTCAACATCTTTATTATCCTTTAAACTTGGGTATACTTCTTCATTAGTAGCAGTCTTTGAGTCAGCCAAACCATCTTTTGATTGTTGAAAACTAATCTGTTTTTCATCTAGTAGATAATCACTCTTAAAATTTTCGAGGCAACCACTGTCTCTATTGACATCTAAAGTATTATTTACAAATTTACAATCTAAATTTGATTTTTCATTAGCAGAATTGTCAGAACTCAAATCAAAATTAGCAACAGTTGTTGCTTTATTTTCTGAATTAACATCATCAAAATTAATTTCATTTATTACTGATTCCTTTAAGATATTGCCAAATTGATAATTTGTAAATGTTTCATTATCAACTGTTTGATTTTCTTCCAGAGAAAAACAAGTTAATTCTGATGTTTTTTCTTGATTGAGAATGATATGATTGATAGCACCAGAATCAGCATTTAATTTTATTTCAGTGTTATCTTTAAGAGCCTGAGAAAATTCATTGCTGTCATTGCACTTCTCAATAGAAGACACATCATAGTTTGTAAATATTTCATTTTGTACTTTTGTCTCCATAAAATGCTCCTGTAAATCAAATGTCAAATCAATAGATGGCTTATCTCTAGCAGGACTATCCTGTTCCAGAGGATCCTTAAAATGTTGATAATCATAAAAATCGTCTTCTAAAGTTTGCTGTACATCTGAAATGCTATTTGGATCATCCAAAATTAAACTCAATGGTTCAGGATCATCATTAACCTCTAAGTTACTTAACGAATCCTCCAACTCACTTCCAGTTTTACCACTATCATCTAAGCTACTATTGTTACTACTTACTACATCATTATTAATAGTACTTTTTTCATCGAAGCCATCTTGAAAATGGCTCAAACTATCACTATTGCTCTTGTGATTTTTTACATCGTCACTGTCAGGCAAATCTAAATCGCTATTGCGAGATAAACAGTTACGATCAAAGCCACTGTATTTAACTCTACCACTATCTGTCCTATCATCTAAATCTACGCGGCTCACTATATCGTCGGTTTTTTCCACAATCAAGATCTCGTCGGCCGTTGTCCTCCTGATGATGTCCTTGTTCTTGGGTGATGTTACCACTGTTGGTGAAACACTTGTCCCATTTAATTTTGGTGTTCCACATTGAGATGGTGTGGGAGTTTGCATAGGAGTTGACAGCTTTTGAGGGGAGTCTGATGCCACCGAGAGTCCTATAAAAGACATAAAATAAACACTTTAGACTGGAGCTAGAAAATTATAAAAACTTGAAAGAAGATTGTTGCACAAGTTTAAAAATTTTTCTCTACAAAGCTCATGTCAAGCGGAGAAAGTAACTCCTTACCATCGATCCCAGCTGTAGTAAAGTCTCCAAACTCGTCGTCATCATCATCTCCAAAGTTATCCAGAGGTGGAGGCGTAGAGCTGACCAGCGGTGGAATAGCCATGTCGATGTCCAACTGCGATCAGATACAGAAAGCATGAGCACCCAATGAATCAAAGAAAACAGAAAACTATCCACCCATGACAAAACGCTAAAGAATCCCAACGATTAGCATATATACCTAACGTCGCTCCACTTTCTATCTCAAGCTCGCGCGCGATCTCTCCTCGGCATTGTCTCTCCCAACTCAAGTACACAGATCAAAGCCTCTCTTTTCACTTTCCGAACGCGCACAAGGACAGCCCGCTAGATCCGCGAATAAACGCGCACAATGGAACGAAACGTCATAGCTGCTTACCAGCCGAAGCAGCGCGCGGCAGGTTATCGCGCTGCGAGAGAGCAGCGCAGCAGCAGGAGAGCCCCCCGCAATTACCTGCCTCTCTCCGAACCTTCTCTCTCTCTCTCAAAGTTTGCGTCAACGCGCGCGCTGCTACATTGGGCCGCGATTATCGCTTACGTAAATACCGCGAGTTTTTCCTGCTGCTTGGCACTATTGTGAGAGGGACAAGAGCCCACGACGGGGAGTATACAGGCAGCTATAGAAACTATATATCCTCACCTGCGCCCCTCGCTCCTCCGAGCCCCACCGTCACTTATTCCCCGCTCGCAGCAACGACGACGTCCTGCGCCTTATTATCTCATCTTCGGGCACTATCCTCGCGGGATTCTCCTATTCTAAGACGTACATACGCGAAGCGAGGTGTCTCTCTGAGATACGGTGCAGTTCGATCGCGAAGGAAGCAGAGCAGCAGCTCGCGCTCTCTCGACGACTACATCACCTGTGCGCGTTCTCCTCGGCTCTTTCTCTCTTTTTCCGCGATGTGTCAGCCTGTCTCTGTTGCGCGAGAGCTAGATAAGCATACGAGCGTAGACTGTCTCGCTCTCTCGCTATAGCTTCGATATAATGATATGTCTATATACTCGCGGGATATCGCGGCAAGAGCGAGCGCTCACGTATCCGCAGAGCAGTAAAGTGCTGGGAGGACCTGACTTTTTATGACCGTCACTGGAGCCTCTGAGGGGGGGAGGAAATCATTTTGAGGATTTTATTGGCTGTAGATTCGCGGAGGCTTCGTGGATCTGTGGCTTTATTCGTAGAGCTCGTGTTTTTATGTTGTGTTATGCTTTCTGCGTGATTGGATTATTTTTTTTGGGAGATGACTGGTAATTCGTTAATTCATTGTAAATGTCGTCGCTAATTTGATTGTATAGTGCCTGACGTGGAGGAGTTAGATTCTCACTCCGTCGCCGATTGCCGCTAAATTTTTTATTCGACTGAATTTTTCGCGAGCCTGTGGCGAGAGAGGGTCAAATGAAATATTAATCTTTTACGTAAGGTCGCGTACTTGTATATAGATGTATAGCTAGCTAAGTCAAAGGAAGATGCCGCGGTCTCACGATTATAAATTGAGCTGCTTTTCGCATAGTTATACTTTTCATTATATAAATTGAAGCAAATGTTCTTTACTTATAAAATATACTTGGCTCATTTAAATTTTAAACTTTATGCGTTATTCCACTTGCGCAAGTATATACATTTTTATTATTATTGGGATAACGTTCCATTATAATTTTCAATTTTCAGAATTCCATTTTCAATATTAAACGAAACATTTCTTATGCGTGTCCAAACTATAGTTTATCTAACAAATTATTACATTATTTTTCGCAATCAGAAAAAAATTGGCATATTAACCATAATTTCTCAAATTCAACTCTGAAGCCTGTATTCTCATAAACTGTCTCTTCTAACTCGACGGATTAGGAGTTTTATTGTGCCTTCTTATCACTTCAGCAGCTGCCAACTCGCACCTGTCATCGTATACACTTATATTGACACACGCTCTCTCGCTTGCAATAAGTATTGCTTTTTATACGTACTCACATATAGGAGCCCTGCGACATACCTACCTCGCCTTCACGATCGTGTGCCTGCAACTGTACACGCCAACGCTAATATCTCCAACGACAATTCCAGATAACAATAATATGGAAAGAAACCTGTTTTTCCCCACCCTGAAGATTATAATACGTATCTATGCATGTACAATTCGTTCGGTAACTATATTCGAATACACCTACGTAATTTCTTGCGCTTTGTGTGTATACTCGGAATTTATTCGAGCTGCCAGCGAGACATTTTAATATATTTCCAGTTCCAGTTGTTATCGGATAATTGATATGCTAGTTTCTCCTTTTTAATTTTGAAAGGAAGTGCATTCAGAATCTATCACGCGAACAGTCGATTCTTTAATAATTCAAAATGTCTATAAATCAGTTTTACTAATAATATATAAATAACTTATTTACTAAAATTTAGGAAAAGTGAAAGAATTCGACTAGTAAATAGGCTTATTATCTTTTATTTTTATAGCGATCAAGATGGAAAGAATTAACTATATTTCCGTTTTGCGATAAAGTTCATTACTGTGCGTTGATGTGCATTATCTTTAAGTATTTGTTTTCAGATATGTTTAAATAAAAAAGTAAAAATTTTTTTCTATAAAACAAGATAACATTTTTTTAGTATGTGTATCTAAGTATTTATTTATCTTTTGTATATTAAAATCAAATTACATAAAGTCATTTTGTTATTTTATTAACAAGACATTGCCGCAGAAAAAAGAAACGCAAATGCACAACATTTAAATTTGCGGAGAAATAATTGCTATTTATGCTTGTTATTAAAAACGTTTAAAATATAATTTTCAAACTTTCATTTTCTTATTTTCTAAATTATTTCGGGTCAATTATATTTCCCCTGGAGAAATACAATTAAGCAATTTTGTTTAATTCATATTCGAAAGTCTTATCCACTTTTGCATGAACTTCAAGCGCGCATTTAGAAATATAGAATAAACTTTTTTGATTTCAAAAAAGTAAAGCGATATTTTTCTGTATTAGATTTACTTCTGACTTTTTGTCGATATATCTAGGTAATCGTTTAAAATGTTCCATATTATCGTAGCAGAATTATTTTTCGCATCAGATGGCAGCGTACAAATTACGATTTATCTTTTATAAAAATCAAATTAAGATAAATATTAATTTACATAATGAACCTCTTAATGTAATTCTAATAATAATGATTGTTGTTGCAAATTTTTATGAGTTAAATAATGCCGTTTTTGGCAATAATCAAGATTTTTTGACTCTTTATTTATTTAATACTCGCATTATCATCATTTGTCAAACAAAGCCCTGCTGACCCTTTTGAAGGCAAACTAATAAAGTAAAAACAATGTGCACTTATTGTTAATAAAAAAATAAAAAATAAATTAAATTTTACTTTTGCTCATCGAAAAGACATTTTGGGTATCTTGTGAGCAGCAGGCCTGGATCTATACATATACTAGGATATGTGAGAGGCCCAGGGTTGTGTAGGTATTAAGGCTC
>UELX01001631.1:0-40810 GCA_900480035.1 Eupelmus urozonus | reverse complement strand
CGTTTAAATTGTGTACGGCTTTTCGAAAGAGATCTTATAACTTTTGGAGGAAGCTACGCGCTGCTTGTGTGGATTGAATGGGATGTAGCTGCAAATAAATTGATTTGTTGTTGGATGAAGCTTTTAATTCATGTACAGTTAAAGAAAGAATGTTTATGTAATAAATATGTATGTATACTAGTTTTTTCAATAGTGGAATTTGATAAGAACTTACAGTCAGCAAATTTACAACAAAAATAAAAACTCAAATTAACAGTAAAAACCCGTCAAACAATCCACCCAACATTTAGCAAAAAATCCCCACCAAAAAATCCCTTCACCATCCAACCGCAAAACTCCAAACCTGTTAACACACCAACCCAAAAAAAAACCACTCCCCGCACATCTCTCATCCTCCCCGGCAAGATCCCCCGATTCGTTTTTCCACGTAACGAGCCGCACGTTATTTACCCGCGCGCGCTTCCACCCACGCACTTTTCGTACTGGCCGACGCCCAAAAACCAATGCAGCCGGCGGCGGCAGCGCACGTGGGTGCGCACCGGCATATAGACTTACGCAGCTCTCGGCGTGCACCGGCTGTCTTCGCGGGCGTCTGCTAATTGCTTTCGGAAATACGACGACGCACGCGCGTATAGCCGCTTGACCATAAAAGGATGCTGGTCTTCCAGTGCGGTTATTCTCTTTCTCTTTCTCTGCCGGCGCGCCCGCGCGCGAGTCGCCTTTTTTCGATGCTGTTCTCGCTTCCACTTTCGGTTTTGCGGGAACAATGGACGCGCCGGCGCTTTTATGCGCGCGTATGAATAATGTAGAAAATGCGGAGGAGAGGCTCGCTCGTTAATTTACACGCGGCATTAAGGCGAGAGGAGTAAATCGAAAAATGCGGAGACGGCCGGGTATTTTCGGTTTTTGAATAAATGTTGCGATTTATTTTTTGACAGTGGGGAAAAATGTGTTGGCGTGATTCTTGAAACCGCAGACGTAATTAAAGCTAATATCGCTTATTAAAAAAGTTTCTTAAACGACTAGCTTTCGTATCCCTAAAAAAAACCTAACCTTCAACTATAACTCGCTCTTACATTAGTTTCGCCCGCTATTTCCTTACCTTTCAAAGTCAATTCGCCGCGCGCGCTCCCGTAAATAAGTTTTCAAGCGGTAATAAGCACCATTTCAAGAGCCGGGCCAAAAACACGGCGTCTAAAATTTTTTTCGAACGACCCGTGTAGCCCGGCTCGTGATCCACGCACGCAAGGATACGTCTCGAGATGAGGCCGAGCTGCTTTTTGTCTTTCAGGTGGATACGTTTCCGGTACAAATGAGAATTAGCCGCGGATATCTGGAGCACTTAAGGCAGGCGTAGCCCTAAAACCTCTAACTACTCGCGTGCGAGAGAGCTCGATCTGCTCAAGAGCGCAAGCTCGCGTGATCCTGTGTGTAGCTGCTGGAGCGGTGGATGATGGTCGGTTCGTGAGCGGCGAGACGAAGAGCCTGGGCCTGTCTTTCTTGCTTTTGACGGTTTTGGATGCTGAGGCTGTGTGATGGGAGGTGCTTCGACGGGTATAAACAAAGCACTTTGCTGGACTTTTTTGATGCTTTGATCGGTTTTTATATGAGCTGGGTTAATCGATTATTTTTGGTTTGTCATAAATTAATACTTGGTTGAGCAGGTGAACGTTTAAAATATTGAAAATTGTAGGTTGCGAGTTAAGAAATTAATATTTTTATTAATTTATTTACATAAGTGCAATTTTTCAAAAATATCTCACGAGCCTTCCGTCACCTTACTCTCTGCAATCATGCAAATTAAATCGACACTTTTCCCATAATCTCATCTCACAGTCTTTAAAAAAAACTCGCACCACCAGCCTATACAGAGTATCGCGTCGCGGATCGTCAGTTTGCGGTCATCACTGTCAAGTGCCCGACAATTTTGCAACAAACTTTCTCGCTCCCCTCGCCCCAAATTAGCTCGTTCGGACGTTTTTCCTTATGCTTAGCCGACGCCATATGTCGAGCCGGCCTGCCAGCGGCAATCAGGCTTCATAAAGCAATTTCGGGGGAATACAAAAAAAAAGGAGGCGCACGCAGAGCTCGGGCCTCGTTTCAGCGAGCGCGCAGATAAGAAATTGCCATTAGCACGCGACGCGTATAATGGGCCGTTATTCGAGCCGATAAAAAAGCAGCGGCGGCGGGAGCAGAGCAACGTCGGGGCTAAATAATGTGGGTCTAGACGCTTTTATTGAGAGCCGAGGAGGAGGAGGAGAGGAGAGACCCACGCGACGCGCCGGGAGAGAGCTCCTGGTCGTTTCCCTTTCTAGAAGTGCTCGGCACGCGCAGTGCTGATGTTCTTAAATAGATATGCTGCGGGGAGAGGAGGCTGTGAGAGTCAAGGATGGGATGGTTTTGAATTTTTTCGGTGGATCTGAGCATTTGTTTTGTATGAAAATACTCTTTTAATCACAGCGTATTTGAGTATTTTGTCAATTACTTGTACAATGTTTTTGTTTTTAAAACACATAAATGCAAATTTTAAATGTCATCTGAACTAGAAATACAAACCTAGATTGATTCCAACACGCATTTTCAAAATCAAGTCTGCGAAATCAAAATCCACTATACCACGCACTATCACAAGTCAACATTCCAAAATAAAACTCTCACAACTCCCCGCACTCAACTTCCCGCCAAGATCCCGTCGTCCGAGCTCCAAATATTTTCCTTCAAATATTTTCTCGCGCCGTGAGAAGGCGCAGCGCGCGAAGAAAACGCGCCGAGGGAAAAAGAAAACAAGCTCACCGAGCGTCGCACCGTGAGCTATACCTCGACCAAAAAAAAAGAACCGGGGGTCTGAGAACGAGTTCGCCGTAAAGAAAATATCGCGAGGCGAAGAGAGCCAATCGAGTACAAATATTATCCTCGCGCTCGTGCGCACGAGAGGATGACTGATATTCCAGCGTCGCTGCACCGGCTACAGCTTCCTCGGGGAGAATGGATAAACTAATATTGAAGATTCGAGTATGCGGCGACAAAAAGTCTGACTAAATTAGCCGGGAGACTGTTTGCTTTGAGGCAAGGTGAATGTTGTTAGTGTGATGAAAAAGTTTTCCGAAGATAAGGTCGGCTCGAAATATTCTAGGAAACTATTCGTTTCAGAGTATAAAATTAATTAGATATTGATACTTTCAAACAGGAAACGTACGTCAATATACGCACGTGAAAAGAGCCAAGACGAATTCGCCTGTAATAACGTGCCAAGAATAATGACAAACGCGCCCGGTCTCCGTACGAACCCGCAGAGCGCGCGCCTGCATCATAATCCGTTCGAATTGTCGATCTGCTCGGAGCCACGTGTTCGAATCACGCGTTCAGCTCCCAGCGTCCTCAAACCCTCTTGCACATTAAATCAGAAGCTCACTGCCGCTCGGCTTTGAATTCACGGCGAGGCTACTTCTTTTCATCGCGCTTATCTTTCTCTCCGAATCTTGTCGCGCCAGCACCTTTTTGCTCCGAGCAGGCGCGAGCCAACGAAAATACGTATATATTTTATATTTTTATGTATGGAAAAAAATGAAAAAAGGAGAAGGCCAAGTCTCTTCCGTATTAACAATCGTGGTATTGAATCGAACGAGTTGGCGCGGGCCGATAAATCAAGCACATTTGTTAGCGGGCGCGGCTTCGACAATGAAAGATGTCCCGATCGCCACCGAGGCAATATTTCAATATTAGTTTAGCCATTGTGTGCGAGGAGGAGCGAAGCTGTCCGCCGAGCTGTTTTGATATGCAGGAGAGGATGGGGAGAAGTGTCAGGGGACGCGAGAACATAATATTTGAGCTTAATTGGGCCTTTCAGGAGGACGCGTATTAGCCGTTTATGCGGACGAAGAATATCATGGCAAGAGTTAGGTTATGTTATGAGAAAGTAGGAATTTTTTAGTTGTAAACAAGATTTTGGAATTTCTGCTATTTGCAGGATTTGGCTTTGTGATTAAAACGCCGAAATTTGCGCTTACTCGTCTATATAAATGTATCACTTAAAATGATTTACTAACCTCTTTAAAATAACGTAGGTTGTATCATACATCTCTCAAACTCGATCAGGACATTGATGAGTATCCTCTCTAAATACGTCCTTCAATCAGTATTTACACAACCTGAAAAAGTCGTTATTCGTGCTTATACTACCGAACGTCGTTAATTTAATTAAAAATGTACACAGCAGGCGCCTCATTTTTACAAATCGTCGAGTGAGCATTAACGGAAATGCAAGACACGCTCGGTAGAGATTTCCAATGATCAAAACACGTCTCGCGCTGCACGCACTGCAGTGGTACACCTGTCCGCGCCGAAAAGACGGTTTCGCCGCGCTCCCGCGATTACGAATAAGTATACGTACCTTCCATACTTGTTCGATGTAACTGGTCATATTTTTAAATTCGGTCAACGGCTTCCCTCCGAACTGTGCAGTGATACATCATCTAGTTTGTTATTACACGCAACACTGAAAAATATAGCTCTGTTCAAATGGACTGATCAAGTTCTCAATTTCTTGAGAAGCACTCTTAAGTAAACATAACCTCCAAATCAGAATTAAAACCGTTCTTGCATCATGACCACAGAGCGCAACGAAAATCACAGTCGCTGCCATACTTTGAAAGAAGCTGATTAACTCGACTCCTCGCAGGAGTAAGTATCTCAAGTGCGTAAGCAACTTCTCTGATGTTTTGCGAATGAGGGAGACACGTGAGGCTGCAGACCCCCCCGAGTATCACGTCAATCCCGCGGCAAGAAATCCGATGTGCTGGCGCGCGCGCTGATGCAGTCGCTCGGAGGTGCGCTGCTGTTATACCGGCTCAAGTGCGTGTTGCAGTTCCGTAAAGCTTTCTTGGAAATTAAGGTATGTTCCAATGATTTAATTTTTTTTTTTTTTTATGAAAATCTTCGTATCTTTGATTTTACACGTGAAAGGATACTTATATTGAGCAGTTACATTCGATAGCAAATTCGAATTTTAAAATCTATGAAAATTTACACGTAAAAGTAATAATAAAATATATAATAATTTATAAATATTAATAATTGTGTATATTAAAAGATTATATCTCCTAATTCTAATTTCGTTTTTTTTCGGTGCCTTATAAGTATAAATAAAATAACCCTCTTGATTAAGATAAAAGTAAATATTACAATTCGAAACGATCACCTCAGATTTTTCCATCTAATTTTTCTTCAATCCTAACTGCACTTGCTCGAATAAAATTAATAGTCAACACTCTAAAAAACCCAAACACAGCTTTTTCGAAAATCCAAAAAAATCTTTTTGCCACCTCGCCTCGCTGGCGCAATTAACCTTCCCAGCTGGAGCTTCTACAGCCTTATTGGCCCAGCGGGTAGCCTGACGTCTCGAAGATTTCGAAAAAGTTGACTCAGCGCTTGGCGCTCCAAAGATCTTCCCTCTCTCACACAACGACGACGATAACGAGGCTCACTCTCGGCTACGTAAGTACAGTCGGCTCACAGGCATGTACGTAAAACGTAATGGAGTCAAGGGGGGCAGGCACACGCTTTTTGGATCGCGATAGGCGCGACGCGACGTGGAGCGTGAGCTGCCTCCGCAATGAGAGAGCAATTAACGGCGGCGTGCCCAGATCAGAGAGAGTCGGGATTGGAAAAAGGAGAGCGAGAGTAATAGAAGGGTACTTGCGCGGGGATTTTTTTTTAAAGGGAGCGCATGCTACAGGCTTGGGGAAGAAGAAACGTAAACACGTGTCTTTGGATGTGAACTGAATGGGTTAGATGCTCTTGAGTGTGTTTGTCAAGTGTGCAAAAATTTTTTGTTTCCTGCTGCTGTAGTCTTAGAATGACAATATAACTTCTATTTACAAAAAACATTTAAATTTTAAGGTTTCTATGATAAATGGAATATTAAGTGAAAAATCCGTGTCCCAACATTGTACAACAATATTTTTAAGGCTATCTGCCCTCACAATTTGCACAGTAGTAACGTTTCTATTGCCATTACCCAGCACCCTACCTTTTCTCCCTTCCCAATAAACAAACTTGCCTACAGAGCGCATCCAACCAATTTACAGCTACACCCATCCTTGTAATAAATCCTTCGATCCCAGCATTACCCACGCTCCTTACGAATCAGCAAAATAATCCACAAAGGCAAAAGCAGCGCAAGCACTCACACACACACACAGCTTTATCTCATAAGAGATTCCGCTCACGAAGTTAGCGCTCGCACGGCTCTTTCACTTGCGGCGGCGATTCTTTTTTTTCTCCATCGCCCCCACTTTTTTGAGCCGCGCTCGCTCGGCCAACGCCATTTGAGGAAAAGCCACGCAATTATCCGGTCGCGCGGCAAATCTGAGCTGCGCTGCAGCTCTCGCCAACTTTGGCTCGCGCGCGAGAGGAAAGAGAGAGAGGAATACGTGCCTCGGCGCTTTTAAGGCATTTGATGTCTTAATTGGACGGCGTGCGCTAGGTAGGCTTGATCTGATTCTGACTGATCGCGTATCGGGGAATGAGGCTTTTTTTTGGGCACGTTGTTTGAGTGGATAGATGTCGGGTGGAAAAAGCTCGCGGTCGTATGCCGAAAAGTAATTTGGCGCGTAAGGTAGAGTGGCATTCCGAGGTGACAAGCGAGAGTCGAGTTTGGAGCAATTGAAGTTAAGTGAATGTCGACTGCTTAATAGAAAGCTACTTTGCTGAAGTGGAGGTTGGAATGCGTTGATTGTTTGTTGTTATTTTATGGCATTCCTGCGTGTCAAATTTGGAATTGTAAAAAATGTTAGTTTCGATTGAATGTGAGAAGAAAAATTAATTATAATAATTTTACAATGTTTATTAAGATATTTGCAAGCTGTATGCCAATCCTTCAGAAATTGCATAAATTTTAGAAATCTTTTTTAAATTTCGTCATTTAAAAATATATTTATCTATAATAAACATTACTTTACATAAAATTATTTTTAATACATTTATCAGGTTTACAAAGCCTTTTCACATGCCCCGATCAATTGATTTCTGTACGAGATACCGCCAAATTTCAGTGCAGACTACTCTAAAATTATCTAAGCGATTGAATCCACGATACCCATTTATTACGTTTCTTAATCAATCGCTGTTCGACGACCTTTCAGCTCAAGTTTTTATTGCCTCCATTCCTTTTATCTTCAACTAATCGCAATTCTAATTGTACAGCAACCCTCTAGTAGTTTCATTCAGCTTACGTGGTAGATTTACTACTGGATCTGCGAGACGCGCAGAGCATTTGGAACGTGACCTTAATTAATACAAGCGCTTCCTTCGCGGTTTATTTTCGACTGTTTGCTCGAGGGACGCGCTCGCAAGTACAGCTGCACGACGCGCAATCGGTTCGGGTAATTAAAAGCAAATCTCACGGTGTTTTAATTCTCACACTAGTTTTTGGAAGTGAATTTTATGCGAATCTTATTTTTGCTAATTAAATAGGAAGTTTGGCTATTTTTGAGGGAGAGAAGCTTAATTAGTTAGTGCATAAAATTCAAATTGGCGAGAGTATTTCTTCGTTTTAACACAGCGTAGCACAAAATTTAATTAATATAAACGATAAATTACCCACTCAAAAAATCACTTACCTCATAATTACCATAATTAATGTAAATGTAAGCCCCCAATGAGCCGTGCTATCTACATTTTTGCCTAATCGAATAAAAAGCTGTTTGCTTAACAAGCTTGCGGGCGGCGTCGAAAAATAAAAGACGCGCGAGGAATTAATAAAGCAAGCTTCTTCGCGGCAAGGTGAGGAAAGAAAAGAGTTCGCTTAGCTGCAACCGAAACGAGATATTTCGAGCGGAAGTTTTTCCTGGCCGTTTAGAGAGCAAATATTGTTCCGAATATATGTCAACACAGTCTCTGGAATACGGAGTAGCGCGCCGTTACGAAAATAGCTCGCGAGCGCTCCAATAAAACCGAAGCCACGCGCCGTGAATATAGTCATTACTTAACCTCCCGTGAAACTTGTTAAATCAGCGCTAGACACAGTCGTCATTAGCATAAGAATAAGAACATTACTGTCAAACAACATCCTCTCCTCTTCCTCCCAAGCAAATCCGGAAAAATCCCTTAAAAAGGCAAAGCTCAGTCCGGCCGGACCTTAACGAGAGCCGCTCTGGCGTACACAGCCGCGCCACCGGTTAATCAAGTCCGTTGCGCAAGCGCCCCCCGCGTGCTCTCGGCTCGTCCACTTCCTTAACAACGTCGACGAATAAAAAAAGAGGAAAAAAAGAATCCGCCGCGCGCGCGCCGGCATTAAACGTCACGTCAAATCATGTATAACGGCCCGAGCGCCGCGATTTCCGGCGGATATATTTCTGTACGGGATTCCAGTCGGTGTGTGTGTCCGCCCCTGCAGAAGTGGCCGAGCGACACTGGGGGGATCGAGATGGGTGTGTGTTTATACGTGGGACGAGGAGTTACAGTGCGTGGGATCGGTTATGTGTAAGTGCGTGTGTGTGAGACTGTGTGGGGAGCAGGTTTTGAGAGAGGTGTTATGGGCGAGCGACGAAAGTTTGACGAGAGCGTGTGTGTGTGTTGATTTCGATGAGGGGGGGGAGTGTTTTGGAAATGAGTTTGATGATGCTAATTCATGGGATTGTTTTCAAAGAAAATTAAGTAAAAAAGTATTCTTATTTGAGTTAGCTAAGCAATAGTACGCAACAAAAGAAAGTAATAAAAAAATGTTCGAAAATTTTCAATACAAATCTACGTAAAAACAATATGAAAATCAAATTGCAATTTTATTATTGCAGGCATAGATTTCCTACTAAATGCAATCTGACTCACTCTCACAAAAAAAGTAAAAAACTAATCTCTCAACTCGAAAACAACAAACGATGCACCCACATGAAACCCGTCAGCTCCACTCTCGCAAAAGGCATCACAGCTCGCTCGCGACTTTCCAATATCAGATCGACAGCGCGGCGCACAGACACAACCGCCGCGGCTGCCGCCGACAAATATGGGTCCGCCCGCGAGAGACGATTACGCTAATGGTCGAGTATATAACGAGCGGCCTATAGACAAATTGCGCCCGACGAAAATGGTCATAGCTGAGCTAGCTCGCCGGCGAATTGCCGATCGTTAACACCTCGGCCTACTCTAAATATTTGCATGTGACGATCGTGTAAAGATCACGACAACGACGTCCTACCGGAGATCGGAGAATCGCGTGGGCTGCCAGCTGTCGACGGCGCGTTTGGCAATGCCCGGGGGAGTTGACGTTTTCTCTCTCTGTGTGTTGCTGAGTGTGTTTTTGTAAGAAGCTGGTTATAGTGCCGGTCACTAATCTTATCGATACTCTGGCGCTCTGATAAATTAACGATATGTATTTATTTAGAGATAGGCTATAGGTGCATCGGAGATTGCTCGGGTGCGAGTGTACTGAGTTAAAGTGTTTATCTCAATTATTCGATACTGTAAATAAGAAATTCATAATTTTCACCTTTTTCCATTATATTCAGCAGGAAATGAGCCGGTCTATAACCCAGCGCTTTCATATAAAGATACATTTCTCCATTCGCATCATAAATCGGCGCGGATAAATAATGGCTACAAGCGCTAACGAACGAATTCAATAACCGATCTAGCGCGATTTTATCGCGTATATCCATAGCGCGCGCCGAGATAAAAGCTAGCCCCGGTCTACATCGGCTTTCACGTGAGCCCAGACCTCCGCCGCCGATAATAGCCCGGCACACGTATGTATATACTTTAGGGGGCGCCATTTATTTGTCAAGCCGTACTCCGCTATTACGTACCCGATTGCGAAACGAGCGAATTCGCAATTTGCGGGGGGGAGCTGGCTCTCGCCTATATAGAACGAGTTCTCTAGCGTCAAACAAAGCCATGCGCGAGTTATATATACAAGCTCGCGGACCTAATTCATTTCCGCGCGATTTTCAAGGCGACGTGGGATAGCGCAGAGAGTGAAATATCACGCGCGCAAGAGCGTATATATACCTACGGGTTTCCCACGTCTGCGTGTTGGTTTCCGTATAAGTATAAGCCGGCGTAAATCGCGCGGCTCTTGATTCACGACGCGGTGATTGATTAATACGTCAAAAATAGCGGCGCCCGTAAAATGCGGCTGTACGGCCGCTCGATTAATTCCGACCACGCGCCGATATATAGTCGCGTTACGCCGTGCTTTTCTTTCATGTCGGCCGGCGCGTTATCGCGCAATTATCGGCTTTATCGATAACGTGTTTACGAGATCGGCGAATTTTATGGTTTTTCTGCGCCGCGCCGAAAGACCGGGCTGCTTTTTTTGGGTTCGCGGGGGCGGAACGGGTTTGATTTATTGAAAGGCGGGCGGGGGCGGCGAGGGGCTTGATATTTGGGAAATGGCTTGTAGCTGGGATTATGCTTATGTAAATACTGGTTGTGAATGTAATCAAGCGATTTATTAGGGGGCTGTTAATTGGTAGTGTGGGATCGAATGTATTCGAGAGTTTTCATAATGATGGTGTTTCTATTAGTTCCTAATATAAAGGAATTGTGTTTATTGATTTGATTTCTGATTACTAAAGATGTATTATTTATAATAAAGGTATTATGTTGCGTATAACGTTCTAAATTTAAAATGGATGTCTGGCACTCTATCCCACCAGAAGCAATAAACAATGCACTCAACGCCGATAAAACAAAAACGCGTGCCTGTTATCACAGCCAAAGATAACAATCTCCCGTGCACTAACAAATTAAGTACACCCTCAATATGCACGTGCTACAGCGATGATCGGCCGCTGAATCCTCGGCTACAGTAGCCACACTCGGCAAAAGTCATCAAGCTCAAAGGCTTATTTGGCGAAATTATCAGCGGCTGCGGCGGCGCGCGGAAAGCCCACGTAAGTCAAAAGTGCGTAGGACACAAAAGCGACAAGTGTCACCCACTCGGCACTCGAAGTCTTCATAAGGATCGGTTAGTTGACGAGCTCGGGCTTGACGCACCTTTGTGAAAATCGAAAAATCGAAAATGGCTTTTTAAATGCCTGGTGGGCAGATAGATACACAAGGATTCATAAAACAAATAACAGAAGCACCGCGGAATTTTTAGCTCTGACTTCATTAGCTTCCTGTGTGCGTATGAAAATTAATGCGTCTCAATTATTCATGGAAAATCGGTTTATAAATATTAAAATACGCACAATTATAGAAATTTCGGTAATAATTACAAATAAATACTTCACAGTAAACGATACCTACAAGCAAGCAAAATAGCAACGCTCTAAAACGCTAAATAGCAAATCAATCATGCAAATCTCCTACAAGTGTATTGATTTCAAATTATCATCGCATTAGCCTACCGTCAGCAAATACAGGTATTTCCAGGCAGCTCGAGCGGAACCCGATCATCGGAATCACGATGATTCCGAAGGCGAGCCTACGCGAGAGAAAGAAGGAAGCCGGCCCACTTGGCGGTTACTTTTTTTTCTCTCCTTAAGCGCACGCCGCTCGGTAACTCGCCGAGTATAGGCAGGAGCAGAGAAAAGTCAATACGGCAAAGTAGTAGGCGCATTGAGGTAGTTGTCGCGCGCGCGTTACGATCTTGATAAAAAGCTTATTTCAATTTAAGCCAGCCGGAAACGGCGCGTGCGGCTTGATATACGAATCCCGATATAAATTACGCAGCGCTTTACAATGTTACGTGATGCTGAAAACGCGGCGGGCAAAAAAGCGGGAAACGGCGTGACTTTTGAATGAAAACTCTGACATGCCGTGGGTATACGTGCTGCTTGCGACTTGATTTGAAAAGACATTTACGTAATGCGCATTGTTGCTCTGCTCGTATGTTAATTATCGAGCGAGCGCTTAAAAGACTTGTTAACTCTCTGCTTTAACAATACCGAATCAGTAATGAATTCATCAAAAGTTTAAAAATACTTCGAGCACCCTTCTGTTCACCCGCAGCCACCCGTATGGTCACCCTCGCGACCAATTAGACATCGGCACACCCAAACGAACCTAACCAATTATACCCTCCAAGACTCCCCAGACCTAACGCACCCCCGCACATTCATCTCGGAAGAAAACGACTCGTCCGACCCTTTCCATGTCGACCATAAGAGTTACGAATTCTGGAAGTCGGTCAAGGGTGCGCTTGTACCGGTAACTCGAACATCTGTCGCGTGATTGCCGCTACTCCGTACAGCGCTAAGCGCGAGCGTGTGATTTAATTCCAGCGCACGCTCACGGCTAGCCGCGTGCATTTGCATGATATATACTCCCTCTGGAATCTTATCGTTATCTCCGATGAGCGAGCCCGCGCGCGCGCGTGCAACCAGTTCTCATGCACCGCCGGGGCCGACAAAAATCGAGGGTACTCGGGAACTGTACTTTCTGCGCTCGCTGAGATCTCGATGTTTGCTTTTTGTATGCGTGTGTGTGTGTGTGAGTGTGTTTACCGCGTGTGTGTGCAGGGTATTGAGGAGATTTGCTTTCAGAGGAGAGATTTGTGGTTGGGCTCACTGGGATTGGAAGGTTTTAGATCTGCAGTATTTCATCTGTGTAGTAAAATGGGTGTGAGAAATAGCATAGTGGCTCTGTAAGTGCATGTAAGTATCTCTACAGTAGCCTTCAGAAATTAAAAAAAAAAAACAATTTGTAAAATATTCACGAGATAGTATCGCTCACCTTCTCAAAGATTACCTATCCTTTCGATAAAAGTTACACTCCCAACCGAATCTGATAAAAGCACCGTCATCAAAAGCTTATTAAACGGCCATCGAGCGATTTCCTCATTACCCAACCATCCCAGCCATCTCCAAATTAATACCCAATTCCTACCCTCCAGCAGCCGCCAAAAACACTTAAGCACCCCGGTTAATCGCATCCTTTACTGTGAAAACGAGCCCTGCGCGCATCTGCGACTCGCACGCGCGAACTCGTCCTCGCTTTTTGCCACACCTCCTCCAGTTTTTTCCGACCCCCTCGATTCCTCGCATTTCTCCAAAACGCCGGCGCGCGATTAAAAGAACGAAACGCGCGTGCCCCCGTATAAACTGTTGCCATTCGCCTCCGCACATATACACACGAAGCGGAACGCCGCAAAGAAGCAGCAGCTGCCTCGGCCAATATTTGATACGGAACCCCCTTCGACGCGAATTCCTTCCGCTTTTTACGCGCCGGACGGGTTATTGGCTGCGAGTTTTGAATTCGATATTTGGTTTCGCTGGTTGGGGAAATGGGAATTAGGACGAGGAGACCATAAATATCACGATCGGCCGCGTTATTAGCTCGGGATAATTATTTTTCTGTTGGCTTTTGGAGGTTGTTATGGAGTCGCGGTGCCCTGTGTTCTTGGATTCGGGAGAGAGGTTTTAATGGAGTTTTGTGGGGCTAGTTGGTCGGCTTGGGTTAGATGGCTGTGTATAAGAAGGCGACGATTGTAAAAAGTTTGGATAATAACCGGGAATATGGGCCCATATTGTATACATTAAGCGGAATTATGGAGAAGAGTTTTTACCTAGCATCGCGACGACTTAATAAAGCCTACCTATTTCTTCTTTCTAAGAGTTCTAAGAAAAGAAATTTTCAAATGTAATTAAGCATCGGATGTGCCATAAATTTTACATTTATTTAATACTTCGTGCACTCATGACATGATTACATAAAGCAAAACCTTGCTTATCCAGCCTTTTATTGTAAAAACCGTATAATAACCGGCTTACTCATAATTTTATTCTCGAAAGTTTTAATAAATTCCAGGTTTTCAGCCGACCATGAGAGAGAGAGCCGAGAGTCCGCGTGTATAGCCATCTCCTTGAGAGAGCCTAAATTTGTTTTTTACACCCTTCGAAACCGTGGGACGCGCCGAACAGAGAGGCTCGTTTATTCGAGCCTTCTCCCAAATACGTCTGTTTGATATAACATGCGCCAGCCAGTCTTCGCTCGAAACTGTCATTTTTTTGCTCAAAAAAACGTGCGTCCAAACGAGCGCGGCCCGCAGATGGAAACCGAGGCTGACGCTTTTTCGGCTGCTTCACTTGCTAGACGATTTTTTCTACCCCGACGCATTTGTAATTCTCTCTTTTGTGGATTATATTTTTGGATTTTCGAAAACGGCCGATGCTCGTTTTCAGTATAAAATTCACGGCGATTGCATATCAATGACGCAATTGACGAAAAATAAAAATAAAATTATTCGCGCGTACTGAAAAAAATAAGGCTACAAGGTATTCAAGATTAACATAATTAGTCCTATAAACCGAAATAAAATGTTTTCGCGTTAATCAGCCGAGACGCTCGTGTGAAAGCGTTAATTCAATCTGCATACACAGACGCTGCAGGCAATAAAATCGCCATTCGAATGCAACCCACGTAACGTAAACATCGTTAAAATTTGCGATACAGTTTTCGCACAGTTTAACATTATACAGAACACCTCTAGACAAAAAAAGCACCGCTAATAAACAAATTCCCCTTCTCGCCTTCCCCCGCATTCCGATGCTTGATTTACCGTGTCAAGCGACGAGATAATGACTCCAATTACCTCAGTCTCATTCTCGGCAACAATGTCTTTTTGCATACTGGCCGCACAAGCGCGGGGGGCTCGCCGAGCTCACGTAGCGCGCACCTCGGTGGGTCTCTCTCGTTAACTCTGTTTCTGTTCCTCTCCCAGCATTTAAATTTTGCAATTTCGCGCAAAAATCGACGCCGGACAAAAAGGAGCTTCGTTTGCATTAATTCACTCGCCGTGCGTATACAAAAAGGAAAGCACTGGCTTCGGATCCCACAAAGGCGCGCGAGCTCCTTATAAGTAAGTGCTCGCTTGCGCGAGTCGATGCTTGTGTATATATACGTATACACACGCCGGCAGTCCCACGATCATCCGGCCACGCGCGCGCCGCCGAGGAGGAAAAGAAACGGCGTACGCGCGCCATACGCCGCGCACGTGGGGAGGGGAGAGCCGGAGGAGAGAAAAAAAAGTTTCTCCTCGGGCTTTTAGAGATGGATAAATTAAGGCGGGTGAGCGTTTCGAGAGCAGAAGGTCCTCCTGGCTTTTGGGAGGTTTCTCACGCGGGGAAATTTTCGGGGGCGCGGAGGAGCGCGTTAATTAGCGGGAGTAAAAAAGGACGGGGAGATGGCTTAATTGAGCGGAGCAGGCGAGGCGTAGGTCGCCGATGTGGATTATGGGAATTGATTGGCTGTAACGGAACGTTTTTGCGGATGCGGCTTTGTTTGCTCGCGAGTGGAGTGGTAATTAATTGGCTGGCAAAAAATATGAGTGATCAATGCGATTTATTAAATTCAGGGTGAAGGAAAAACAAATCATTGCTAGTTCGATCGTAAGCGAAATTGCATTAAGCTAAGCCTGCTGCGATACTCCGCACGCTGCTAAATTAATTCGCAGACAGCCTGAAAAATGCCCTCTCATTATTACCTCCAACATTTCAAATCCTCGACTTTTCTCTCTCGGTAATCAATAATTTTTTCACAATCCCAGATGATAATTGAATGCCCTTAATAAGCAAGCCACGGCCGAATAAATCCACTCTCGCACGCAGCGATATAATTACAATAAAAAATCACCTCGCACAATAGAGACAAATGGTCAAAAGTAGATTGCAGCGCGAGGCTCCATCAGGGGGGCGGCGGCATCTCATCATATTCGCAACGCTCACGTGATATAGGATAATTGTTTATAAACACAGCTTGCATACGTAATGACGTCGATGCCTGCGCGCGCGCTCGAGGATATTTAGTCGGGAGCTCCGTATAAGCTGACTGCTAAGTGTCTTCCCAGGGCGATATATGATGATTACCGCTCCTGATAGCCCAAGCAGCTTGAATCATGCCGGCGTGCGTAATTTCAGTCGCCGAGTCTTGAAGCTATATACGCGCCTGCGACAGGATGCGGCGTTACTTTGCGCTAATGATGTCGCGAATTAATCTCGAAGAGTGCCGAAATGTAATTTCCGAGGCGAAAATTAAAGGGAAAACGCGTAAAAATGGGAGTCGGGGCTGGGTAATGACCGAAATCGCGGGAATGAGAGGAGAGGAATTATTGAAAGGGACTCGCTTGCTTAATTAATTTTAATTGAAAATGGACGCTATTATAAAAAGTGATTAATGCTCTTTTACGCGTTGGGTGTATACTATAACACATGAAAATTACAAAGCTCATATCTTACAGAATTATTAAAGATACACAAAAACAAATTCTAGTCTAAACTATCTGAAAAAATACAAGTTAAAATTAAAAAAAAACGGCTCCGATTAAAACTAGGTATCCATTAACGATCCATCTACTGATCAAACTATACAGCATTCATCAACTCGCATTAACCCAACTATGCCCTTAAAATTCACGCGAATCCTACCAATATCTCTACCGCGTCATCTGCGCGTATATACGCACACCTCCCACGCTTTCCAAAGCTCTCACTCTCTCGCTTCGCTTAGTCGATCTTGCCATTAGCGTATGTAAATCGCGAATCCAGCTCCCGCCTCTTCCCAACAACAATCAATTATCCTATCGAGCGCGAAAGTTTGCGTGCCTCTTATAATTGCACTTAATTAAGTAACTCCGCTTCCGATCGCGTGGCAAAGTAGCATCCGCAGGCTCGATCGGTTTTAGAAATCTCCACACGCCGACAGGTGGAAACGATTTCTGCTACACAGCGCTTTACACGCCAACGCCAAACCCAACTCAATTAATTAACCAAATTCCCAGCGAGGCAATAAAAAGATCGTGATTCTTTCAGCGAGTTAAAAAACTGAAACTCCGCATTGTCCAGGGCTCGCAGGTGGCGACTGATAATTTGCGGCCGCGGTCATCAGCTTACCGGCGTGACAGACAAATTAGATGCAGCAGCAGCTTTACGGCGCAGAGAGGCGCGCATATCGAGTTGCCGATGGCCCGCCAAGGACTCAATTAACTCCCGAAGATTTTACGAGGGCGCGAGAAGTCGCGCGCGGTGTTGAGCAAGAGTAATGTTAATTGGATTTTCGCGCGAATCGCCTGACTGATCCCTTCTTTCGTTCTCTCCTTCGCTCTCTTTCTCTCGCGGGCGAATTATGCACTGGCAGAGCGAGCTTTACGAGTTGTTAAGTAGTTTAGCGCTGTTTATACCCGAGAGCGCGAGCGAGCCTCGTGATGAGTTAGCGCCTCGGATTACCGAACTATAACTAAGTCGTTCCACTCTGGGCCCGAGTGCTGGGTTCTGAATAGTGGAGAATGGAGAGTTCGCTTTTGATGGGCTGGATGAGCTTCTTCGGGAGTGGAGTTCATTAAGGGAGCTAATATTGTGAAATCTTTTTTTTCTACGCAGGTGAATAACCAATTTTTAATGTTAATGAAAATCAGTTTGCTGCAAACTGCACAAACTCTGATTATAAATCGCTCCAAGATAATATGGCAGCATTGTCCAGTTCCACGAAACGCTTTAAAATAAAAGCTTGCATCACGATCTCCCCGCTCGAACCTCAGCGCGTCACATATATAACCCGGCAGCGAAACGCGAGAGGCCGGCAACAACGGTAGTCGATCCCGAACAATGAGAACGCCCACAGGATGCATTTCATTATCGATAATTACATTTGTTTATCGCCCCGGCCCCGGCTTACGTTCTTAGGCTCGTAAATCTCGGTGCGCTCGAAACTAGACGTGCAAATTCGCCGGCTCTAAACGCGTATGCAAATACGACTTTCTTGCGCTCGCACGGGAGTGAAAACGCGATTAGCGAGCTATATACAGACACGGACAAGAGACCACCGCCGAGGTGTGGCGCGTGTCACGAGAGAGTCAGCTGCGAGCGCGCGGATATAGACGAAACAAGAGCGCGCGTGGATGTGGTTATGTATAGCGAGAGTAGCTCGTGCCGACGTTATGTACCTATAGGCGTACCTGAGCCTTACGTAAGTCTGCTCGTACCTATGTCTGGCTATTGCCGTGACTCTCGCGGTTATGACGCGCGGAGCTGCTTGAGGATGAGGCTGTGTAAGCTTGCGCGTCTAGAAGCTTCTTTAATTTTCTATTTTCAACGCTGCAAGTTATTTTCTCAATTGTGAAAATTGCTTAAACAACGTAAATTGCATAGCAAATTACGCTTCACGAAAGTCCAATCAAAACCCGCCTCTAACAATTTTTCAAATTCGTATAAACAATCGGCATTGATAATCGCCGAGCGAAAAATAAAGCTTAATTAACTCAGCAGATAAAGCACAATGCGGCTTTCTTCATCCGCGCTCGTGCCCGCAAACACTGTATCACAAAGTATTTATCTCCGTGTATCACGCGTTTTCACTTACGCCTCGTATACACATGCACAAAGACACGAGACGCCCGCCGCGGAGTAATGATAAAGTCGCGCCTTCGCGCGCGAGCCAGCTCGCACGCGCCGCTCTTGTATTATTAACCTAAATTGCCGGGCTTCTCTCCCGCGCAGACGTAGACACTCTCTCAGAGCTGAGCTCTCTTGTGTCTCGTGCTCTCTGCTCTTGCTCTCTTTCTTTTCTGTCACAGCGCGCGGGCTTCGCGCTAGTTCTATATGGGTAGAGACTGGGTAAACTGGCTCGGTGGCGCCTTTCGATTTTCGCGGTTCCGCGAATTCTGATTTATCGTCGCGTTGAGTGTTTGAGAGATTGGGTTGGTTGCTTTGTTGGGGAATGATGTTTGCGAGCGAATACTTTGTTTTATGAACGGTTGGGGAAAAATTAGTTTTGACAGAAAGTTTGCTTGTTTATGAAAAAATTCGATCTATCGCACTTCAAGAAAGTTGCATTATTATACTAATGGTTGCATATTTCCACAATCAGGTAGCTAAGTACCACTCACGCCTCTTCGAAATAAAGAGCGCACTTTCCCAGTAATTCAGCATTCTGCGTCATTCCCTCTCAGAAAAAAGCGAGCAACGCAACCACCGGCAAATTATTTCATACGCGCTCTGTATCGCGCAAACAAAGGCAATAAGCCATACACACCGCCTTATCAAAAAGCCAACGATAAGCTCCTCCTTCTCACATTTTTATCAAAAATAAAAAAAAAACAGACAAGTATACGAGCTTCTGCACACGTATCGCCAGACAGTGGCGGTGGCCTCCTTGGCCTACGTGCGCTCGAACTTATATTATCATACACGATTGTACATCCGCGCGCGCGCGTCGGAGAGCTAATTGCGCGCCACGTGTGGCGTCCCTGACGTCACATGATGACTCTGCCCGATAAACTCGCTTGCGCGCGCTCGCTCGCTCGCGCCTTGCTCTATGTAAGCGCTAGATAAGAATCGTAAATTTGTTAGTTAGATTAGCGAGAGCGCCGAGCGCGGATAGATAGCGCTGCGGGGCTTGAGTCGGCTGAATGGCTCAAGTATAATGACCTGTCGCGTTCTATTGTGCTATGTGAACTCGCTTTTGGTGTGAGTTGCTTGTGTGTTAGGTTGTTGGTGGTTTGTTGAAGGGAGTTTTGGAAGAGGTTTGGTGGGAGAAGGGAGGTTTTGTGGTTTAGTTTTTGGAGAGATGAATTACACTGATTGAGTGGATTTTTTTAATTCGATTTGTTATAGAATTGATCGCTTTCGTCATGCTCATTAATTTCATTATCAGGCAAACTTAACTTTTTAAAGTAAATTTATTTGATTTCAGATATATTAAATGATTTAATACGGTTTCGCGTCGATCTCCTTCGGAGAGTGAATCAATATTTGATATTTTATGTCATGGAAATGTTAACAGCAAACTCATCCACGCTTTTCTGCTTTATATTGTTAAAGATCTTGGGTAGAATTTCCTAAATAAAATTTCCGAACTTTAGTTTACTTTTGCTTGTTTGTAATAAGTCTGCGACTGTATTTAACATTTAATTACAGAATATTCACTGCTCAAAGTTAGTTCTTTTTAAAGATTTCAGTAATTCTAATTGAGAAAGCAATAAAAGAAAAAATAAATAGAGATTCATCAAGGTCTAAGTGATAAAGATCATAAAATTGATTAAACAGTTAGACTTGTTTGTCTTTTTCTTTTATAGTCTGCGAGATCAGCAGGCTACATTTTTATCGTATACATAAATAGAGTTAAGCAATAAGAAGCTTTCGACTTTAGAATCAGCTATTACTTTTACAAGGTTATTAAATTTCATACATATATAGTTAACTACAGTTATCAATTATCAAAATAAATAAAACCACAAAGAATTTCAAATTTAGTAAAGCCCCCAAATTTATTCACTTCGAGTAAATTCTGAAAATAAAACCAGGAAAAAATAACAAGCTATCAAATTACGCAATTAATTATCATAAAATTCAAAATCATTCATACCGAGCTGACGACAAGCATTTCACATGCGCGACTGCACGCGAGAGAAAAAAAGGCCCGCACCTCTGGAGCGTCAATTATATCCTTCTCAGAAATTAAATGAAATTTTCATAAGAATTGGTTTTCGCCCACCCGAGACAACATCTCGCCTCTCTCGCTCTTGTGTACAATGTAAACCCATCCGAATGTCGGCAGAGGGTTAATGTATGTGCAGTTTCCACGCTATGAATTGGTAATGTGGCCCCTCGCACATTTAAATACGCTGCGCGCTCGTCTGGCGATGTTGCTGTGATCGCTTTTAAATCTTCGCATGCATACACACACTCGGAGGTTTGTCTTCTTTTTTTTTCTTGTTTTTCTAGACACCCCGAGTGGCTCGTGTCAAATGTTGACGCGACGCTGAAGTTCACGTATGCGCATGTATTTGTATTTGAATCTCGGAATGAAAAGTGAATGGTCTTGTATAGTTTGCTAGTTTGTGAGCTATTCGAATATAGTTTGTGGTATATTATTATTTGATTTTGTTACCAAATAATTTTGATTATTAAAAAATTAATTAATCTAATTCTGTTGATATTGTAAGGCAATGAAATAATAACTATTTATCTCTTTTGTTCGATTTCATTCAGTATTAAATTACTTACCTGATTGATTAAAGTTAAAAATTCATATCTATATCTGCTGTAAATACACGAATCATGAGAACAATCGACTCCCACCTAATTCGAAGCTTTTAAAACCATTTTCACATCTCCCAGCAAAATAAATGAAACATACCTAATCCATGACCGCATCCGACCTAAAACAGACCATTCAATCTCAATACCCAAGCCCTCTACACAAGAGCAATGATAAACGATCCTTATTAATTCATTCTCATTACGATTCCACATAATCTTTCCCACGTAGAGGCAGGTGCGGCTCTCCGATACTTTCTCCGCTCCTAGATCGGAACGAGAAAGACAGCGTCATTAGATCAGAAAAAGGGAGCGATCAAGCTGTAGAATCGTGGGAGCAAGGGCAGACATACGTCACGGCTTGTAACTCGTCATTAGACTCGAGGCGCGCTTTTATACCTGCTGCTGCTGCTGGTCCAGTGCATATATGTATATACACGCACGCTCGCGCGCGAGTAGTAAATAGGTCGCACCTGCCGCTGCAGCCTACTCCTATCGCTTCCCTCGCTTTTCTTCGTCGTCTCGTTTTTCAAGCGACTGTATATGAATGACGATGTGGTATCTCACGCGGCTAAGGAGAGTTCGTTGGCCTCCGAGCGGAGTGAGGATGGTGTGTGCAATGGCTTGTGCTGCGGATTTTCGGAGGGAAATTGGCTGTGGTGATAGCTGTGTTTGTTCTTTAATAAACGTTAGTTTAATTGGAGGAGCTAGAGTATTATTAATAGAATGCGAGTGAATGAACTTTGCGCTGCGTACTTTTTATTGAAAAGCTCTACTCGATGTATTATGTACTTGATTACAAAATATAATGTTGCATCACTATTCATATTAAATCATAAAGTAAAAGTACTCCCAAAAGGCAGGATGCACCCGCTGTATATAATAACACCTCTTCCGTCTCCCTGCCAATAGCGAACCCGTTTCATCAGCACCGGCTTCATTGAAGATTTCCCCTTTTATACCCCCAGACCTATACATCTACCTGATCTCGAGATTTTTGGCTGGTACTCCCAGCCGGAAGCAGGCCTCGTGACGCCTTGGCGACGGTGGGAAAATCAGGCTTAATGGCAGCGCGGACGGAACGATGCTTTTAGAAGGTAAACGCGCAATGATTGAAGGTGCGACGGTCTAAATGGACGTCTTTTACGGCGCCAAAGGTCCGCGCCACCTTTTTCTCCTAAGTGGAAGCTTAATGACTACTAAAGCACGCTCTTCCTCTGACCGTGGATAGGCGCTCTTTTTCAAGCCGAAACGACTGTTTTGAATTCCGACGAATTTCGCCGCTAAGTGCGTCGCGGCGAATCGATACTCTGTTTTTATGACGCATGTCATTGATAAGCGATTATCCCAAAGTCCGCCGGTTTACCAATACGATTTTTTAGCGAAAGTAAGTTTCCGAGCGCTGAATGGACGGGCCGCTAACGAATTCCGAGAAAAAATAAGCTTTCGGGGCCCGATTAATGTTTTATAGACGGTGATCAAACAGTCGGCTCGCTCGCGGAATTGTAAATCGCTGCTGTTTGCTCAATATTCATCAGCGGAAAAATCTACGCCGAATCGAGCCGCTTATTTTCCAGAAGACCAAATTAAAAGTCGGCCCCCCCTCGACACGCCCCTTGAAAAAAATCGTCATCGCTTGATATAATCGCGCAGACATAAGTAAGCTCGCGCCGCTTTGTTTAATTCATCGGCGCGCGCGCGGCCAAATGCAAATAGCATATTTCTTTAGCGCAGACACGCGGTGACGTCGTCGTTTGTAAGCGAACCGTTTAAACATTAACTTTTCAATGACCTCTCGGCGAGCGAGCGGCAAGCGCGCCGATATGTATTCAATAGGTATTGAAAAGAGCTGCGCGCTTTTATGTTGAATTCGTAAGTAGCCGGTATGCAGCCGTGGGGGTCTATGTTCTAGATTTATATACGTAATGTTGTTGTCGCTTGATAGTCACGCCTCCTTCGGCTTTTTTGGGGGCTTGGGTTCTTGACTTTTTTTCCTCTTTGAGTTGATGGTTTTTGCTATTAAGATTGCAGAAAAACATGCTTTTTGTGGAACGTATTTTTAAATAAAATAGTAGCCGTGATTGTTTTTACGTTTTCTTTATGACGCAATCTGAGGTTAACATTATCCAATCCATCTAATTTACAAATTAGACAAACTCAAATTACATAGAAAGCAAACACAATTTACGCATTTATTCCAAGATTCCACCTCACATTAAGTACAGACAGAAACTCCAAAGTTCACAACGAAAAAAATCACCAACACACTCAACAACAAAAAAATCACGTCAAAAAAAAAAAAAAAAAAAAACGATAGCCTCACAAGCTTACCGCGCTCTCCTCATGTCACTCTATCTCCGTCGAAGTTATCTCGCGTTTTCTGGTATTCCCGTGGCCGCAGCTCCGCACGCGCGGAAATAGCTGACGCGCAGTAGTAAGTATAGTGGCAGCAGTTACGCGCTCGAGCGCGAGGGCATCGCGATTTCATTATTCATCGTATATATCCTCGCGCGCGCACGAGCGATGCCACGCGGATATCCTGGAATACAAAACCGCACGAGGAGCGAGCCGGGAATTATTGCGCGAGAAAACACGAGTCAGACTGTGTGTACGTGGATGTTGTAACGAGGGGCACCTGGCGCGTGCTCGATTGGCATTTTTTGCGCGACGAATCATCGTTGGGGCCAAGATTGTTTTTTTTTTTGCGCGCGGAGATGTTCGATTGGTATTGCTGGGTTAACGAGGCTGATGCGCGAGTTGCTTGTTTGATTTGTGCCGAGAGCGACTGTGTGATGGGTTGTGAGAGGGGAATATTCGGACGTTTAAGGCTGCTGTTTACATGTACGGTACATTACTTTTGATATTTTTTTGTTTTTTCAGCATTATCTGCAAACACTTTACTATTATTTTAGATATACTTCCCTAGTTGAAAATTAACCCTATTTTCGCCAGAAATGACATTTGTTAACCAGAAATTCTGGTCAGAATATGGTTAATATGCTACTATGGTTAAAGTCTTGTGTAAATTAATACGAGCAATAATTGATTGCAAAACGAGCGTCCAAACCACACGCCAATATTTCAGCACCCATCCAAATCATTAGCCCGACTAAGCAATAATTCACTTCCCAAGCCATCAGCATTATTTAAAGAAAATTCATTTATCCAGCGCCACATCCTCAGAGGCTCGCCGACGTCCGAAACCTCCCGAAGCTCAGCACACACGGAGAGCAGCAAAGCTCGTATTTCTTGCGTCGTTCTCTCTTACTGCAGAGAGAGAAGAAAGCGAGGGACGCTTGCGAGAAGAGCCGAAGGCTCCATCGATTCCGATTGGTCTCGCACGCTTCGCCCGATTCCGACACGTTCCCGGCCGCCGAGAGGGTTTAGCCCGCTCGGAGAGAAAAAACCCTCTCTCTCTGCCGGTCTCTCTCTCTTCGATCTCACTCTCCTTTTTACGTCGCCGCGCACACGTGCGCGCACGAAAAATACTTTCAACTTCTTTCTCCTAGGGCGACGCTCTTTACCGCCTCTCCCCTTCTTCATTTTTACTGCTCCCTTTGCTCTTCTCTTTCTACCCTTCCCTTGCCGCTCTGTTGTACACACGCATACACGTGAGCTTCTAGTATATATATAAGGTCCTTTCGATTGCGCCGAAACGCGCGCGAGCAAGAAAAGCCGAAACGTGAGACGAGAACCAATATCGGCTCTCTTCGTTATATTCCGGATCTTTGCTCTTTTTTCAACGCGGGCTTCGGAGCTGCGGCTGGCCAATGGTATGCAGCGATAGATCGGCGATACATCGTCGCTGAGACGCGCAGGTATTCGACGCTGCAGAGAGAGTAAGCTGGATGTACATGTCGAAGCTCGCTCTTATGTGTAGCTCTTCATTTAAATCGGACAAGTGTGCGACGACAAGCCGCTTCTGTACGCGGATATCGCGGCCCCGCTAATTGATCGGGCTGAAGAATTAAATACTCGCGATGTTAAAAAGACTGGCACTTTTGTTCGCTTTTATTTTAGAATGAGATGTATAAGTAAGCTGCTCTCGGGTATTATATTGGTTCGACGTTTTTTGCTTTGATTTTAATTTCAGGTTGGATGTGAGGCCGATATGCGCGCACGGTGACAGGTAGAGCAGTAGTCGGATTCCGAGTTGAAAGAAAAGTTAAATCGTATTAAATGAGCTGGTAAATAAATTATTCACTGTCAATTCGGGCGATATCCTTTTTTTCTGCGTTTTGCGGAGTTATTGAAAACACTTTGGATATATTAATTCGATGAAGGTACAAAATGAAAATATTCGTATTATTTGAATAAATGTTCAAAATATTTATTTGTACTTTTTCATTTTTAAGAACTACTTATTAAAGTAAGAACGAGTCGAAAAATAATAATACGAGGTCACTTGCTTACGTGTTCAATAATGTAACGATTCGTCGAAACGGCAAAAATGATAAAGCAGCCCCAGCAATTTTTTCGGTTTCCGGGGGCAATGGACGAATTTACATGTGCATATTAAAATGTTAAACGGTTTCGTAGAAGCAGCAAGAATTTCACTTTTATATTTCAGTAGCTGCCGCATATTTTTTGTCAAGAGAAAGGAAATTTAAAAACTTAATCCAAACTACTACAAAGTCATCTCGGAAACATAAATATTTTCCGCATTCTTCGATCCTAAAGTAAAAAAAAGAAAAACGTACTATTTACATGTTTTACAATGTCCCATGAATTTGAATGAACAAGTCTGAAATAATTACAGGGGTCATCGAATCGCTATACTCTCACTTAAAAAACCGTCGCCTCAACAATACCAACCAGCCATTCAAAACTCAACAAAATCCTCAAACTCCAAACACAAAACAACAACAAATCCAAACCCGATCCACCTCCCTCCCCCTAAAAAAAAAACCCAAACAAAAACCAACTCCAGGCATATATCGACTCATCAAGCCACGCGCTCTCTTGACAGGCCGCGCGCGCAAGCGGACATCATCACAGTAGACTCGCGCGCGCGGCTCCCCCACCAGCTTGGCGGTTGCGGCGCGTGTCAACCTTGCCTTGTCCTTGAAACCACGCGAGCGCGAGCGCGCCAAGAGCCACCGCCGCCGCCGGCGCGTGCACTAGAAACTAGACTAGACTCTCGGTGCGTCGCTCTTTCTCTCTCTCTCTGCCCCCCGCGCGCTTTTTTCCTCGTCGTCTGAGCTGTTCGGATCGGTGTATGGTTGATTTCGTTATCGGCTGATCTAAGCCGGCCGATCGAGATTTGACGGGGACGTTTGAGATATTCGGATCGAGGGCCGCGATTGGGATTAGACGGCTGTGACGCATCGGCGAGTGGAAAATTATTAATTTTCGAGCGCCGATTGGGGATTCCTGGGTCTGTGTTGAGTCTTTGTTTCGAGAAGGCTTTTTTTTGGATGAATAAGAGGGGGGTTTTAATGGAGCGCGTGTTGCGGCTTTGGATGGGGAATGACTGGGTGGAATGATTGATTTGAGCATAATAAGGTGTAAGATTTCTACGTGCCGCGAGACAAAAATCGGTTTCGCTTGAAAATTATTGGTTCTTGCGTGGATAAAGTATAATGTGTTTTCTATTTAGAGCAATAGTGCTTAGTACAGTATAAAAACACAATATAGCAGAACATTTGCGTAAGATTTCTGAAGATAATTAGTTTTTTAGGGGTTTATTCGATTCCAATCGTTGGTAAAAAGTTACATATAGGTAAAAACTTGATAACGAAATTGAAGTAGGTACCCTTGGCATAGTTTACTTTTCCTTCTTCTACAAAGTAGCTATTATTTTTACTTTAAATTTTAAGTCTTAATGAAAATATAATTAATTTTTTAATTAAATAGCTTTTTTAGTACATGTTCTTATATCCCAATAGAGTGCACATAATATCATTTCACATAATCTTTTTGATACAATCACCTGTTAGGGCATTCGTCAATTACTTGAAATAAAATTAACAATTTATTTACGATAGTATTAAATATTCATTATTACATTATTTTTATCATCCAATTGAAATAGTTTGTACATGGCTGTTCTTTCAGACAATGAAAAAGCCACCATACAGCCATCACTCTACTTTGATTAGTATTACCGATAAATATCCAATCTTAACTACACCAAGATCTACTATCAAAGTACAATGTACTACCAGACTGAAATATTCATAATTTATTCCATCAACATCAGCCCTGTCATCCTCTCTCTCAAATCCCCATCAATACTCAACAACCAGCCACAAAACCAACCAGCTTCGCATTATTTTTCTACACCCATAAATTTCATCATTACACGGCGCCTCTCACGTAAACAGCATTTTATTAATGAAACTCGCCTACGAATAAATACCTCAGCTCTTTGAATCGCTTCCAAACTTCTCAACACACGAGCCCGCGCTGGCGAGGGGTCAGTCTATAGTGGCGCGGCTCTCGATATCGAGGAATGATTAACCAATAGGCCTCGTGCCAACTCCGGCTACGCGTGTATATTTATCAGCTGTTTAGACTTCGCCGAATTACGTCTGACCCGTCGTTCGTCCGAAAAAAAAGTTGTATCGTCATCGATAACGCGCTGCACATTTATTTGTAGTTATACACGCGGGGAATAATTTCAGCATTAAATTTAGCAGCCGCTTTCCGCTTTCAATTAAGGTAGAATGAAGATATTCGGCTTGTGTATACGAAAACCGGATGAATCAAACGAGCGTACAATGGAAAACCGCCGGTATTAATTCTAATTGACACAATTATTCCTTTATATTTTAACCCGACAATGCAACAATGCACCCTTTTCACTCTAACCATTACTCGGAACGGACGCGTATTATCGTCGGCGTTTGATTCGTATTGCCGACTTATCTGTATAACAATAATAAATTTCGAAACTTCCTGCGACGAAAATATTTGCCCTCGCGCGATCGGCATTCCTCTCTAATTTCACATTCCTCCTCCGGCTTTTAACAAATAGGAAAACACAGGTGGAATCCCTAGCAGCTTGACGCCTCGCCTATCTCCTATCAATTAACCTCTCGGGAATCCCGGAGGGGCAGCTCAACCGCAGGCTCAATTATGCAAATGCCATTCTGGCTTTCGCAATCGGCGCGCGCGCGCGCGTCGCCGCCTCGAAGCGCATATATGCGTCACGTCATTTACATCCACTCATCGTCGCGTCTTGTTATTTTTTTTCTTTCTTCCAATACAGAGACGCGTGGATAATATATCCGCGTGTCTGCTCGCTTTCTGGCGGGGCGCGAGCTAATCAGCCGCGCGATTGCGATCGCTATTTCGAGGATCGAAAAATCCGATCTTATATAGCGCAGCTGCGTGCCTCTGAGTCAGCGATCGGCTCGAGTGCACACATGTGTGTAATAGGCGATTCGATCGCTCGCTGCTGGACGAGCTCTCTTATCGGGGAATTGTGTGTACCGAGCTGAGAAAAATACAAGTGCGCGGGATCGAGAGGCGCGAGCGGTTAATGAAGCGAGTGAGTGCAAATGTACTTTTCCAGGTAAAGAGGGGACACGGACGATCGGTATGTCTGATGTGTTGTTGGCGCGGTGCCAAAAATTTCCCGTTCTTGAAAGCTGCTGCGATGACGGTGATATTGTTCGGTGATGCGAGCTGGGAATCGTGTGGGTGCTTGTAATTTTCATTGTGATTGCTCAGAGGGTAGGGTTAATGTTGCCGATTTTCTAGTGGGTGATTTTGCAGTATTTGATTATGATACAAATTCAGATGTTGAAATCAGTGCTATTTAGATACGGTTTTTTGATTTTTGATTGTAAATGAGATTGAATAACTTATGATTTATCATTCAAAGTAAAAGTACTAACGATAAAAATCATTTTCACCACTGTATTGCGTCGTTAAAATTAAACAATCATTTTGCTAACATTCCGTAACAGCACACCATAAACCTTATAGAATACCAATTTTTCTACAAAAAATCTCTCTAAAAAATCACAAAATCCACTACTAAACAAATAATTTTTATTTTGCAAGAGTAAAGTTCATCGAAATTCCGCCAGGCGGCAGCACGTCTCTGCCGGTCAGGAAGACGGCGCCTGTCGAAGGGCTTTTGGGCACATGAGCTGCGAGCGAGCCTGTGAAGGGTCTGTATGGGACTTATACGGCTACTTGGAGAGATCCTCGCCAGATGGAAGCACCTCACCGGCCGGAGCGAGCTGGCGCGTTTCAGCGCGCAGTCTCCGACGATCGCTGCAACCGAACGTACTATCTGTGTATCCCTATTATGATGTATTTTAGTGAGCGGAAACTGTTCGGTTGTGGAATAGAACTTTATTATAAGGTTTTATTGAATGAGATTGTCGGATGGACAGAAAATTAGATTTATTTCTGAAATATTTGTATACAGGAATGTTGAAAATGATTTGCTTTATAAGCTTGTAGAAGATTTTAGATTGTTTAAATGTAGCCGTTGACTGTGATTGTATTTTTAAATCGATAAATAAAAATTAATATCTTGTTTTTTAATTTTTACTTCTTAATATAACAATATTACTTTGTTTTTCCAGTTTTAAAATGCGATAAAAAACTTATGTTCATGAAAATTTACGGATTCTTAAACCATTTATTTTACAACTTGTGTCTATTTAAAATATCAAAACTTTGTTCATATTGTATCTTTTTTTTTAACTTATATTTTCAATTAATTTCATCTATTTCTAAGTTTACAATATTTTTTTTTTTTAATTTTCAATTTTAAATGAAAGTAAAAATAATAATGTTTATAATTTTTACTTCTTTTCCATTAAAACAAATTCTTGTCAAGATGATGTTTTTGTTAGTTTGAATTTCTCTATTCTATCAAAAAAAAAGATAAATTTACTTAAATTTTTTTTTAACTTTGTAAAGTGTTTTTTAAAAATGGGTATAAGGTAACAGGTGGAAAGGTATAAGATTTTTAAGAAAATGATAAATCAGCATGTAAGGTTTAGAGATCAATATTTATTTTGATGCTCTTATATCGTAATAAGCGTGATCTATTTTCGACAATAGATAGGTAATACAAATTTTTATCTCTCTTCACTCATAAATATAAATAGATACTCTTTCTCTCTCATTTAAAGCATACTGCACGCATCTCGCAAGCACACACTCACTCACACACATAGACATATATTCGCATTCTTAAACTAACTCTAATGCGACTTAAACCAAGATCAACGAAGATTCTTTTCGAAATTTTGTACAATTTAAAAAAAATCGCAGACGGCCGAAAGAACTCGTATCTTAGCCATAAGTTGTACACATTACGTTCAAGAAAAACAAAATTGGAAGACGTCGGTGATTCTTGTTGCGTAAGGCACTTAATAAAATATAAAAAATAATAATTACAATCTATTTACAAGTGAAGGGAAGAAAACGAAGATCGAGCGGCGAGATCGGGAGCCAAGTTGGAAAAAATCAGGCGTCACAATGTTATATCACGGGTCAGAGAATTAAATCGTCCGGGTGGAACTCTCGTCATCTCTTTCTACAAGTTAAATTAAAGTAAGTAATTTTTTCCTCCCCTTTTCGGATCCGCTTACGAGTTTTCGCGTTTACATGTATATATTTATATATATATTATTTACAAGGCACTGATAAGGCACCGCCTCATAGGCTACTGGCCGCCGGACCGAAAAACCGCGCGCGCTCGGGGAAAGAAACTCGAAAAACGCACAACTCCTCTCTGTCTCTGCGGAATTTTTCCTCTCGCGACTCGCCCTCTCTCACCTCGCACTTCCGTATATCTGTACATATATCAACGCTTTTTTATACACTCTATAATAAAGTCAACGGAAGGAACAACGCCCGAATAATTATCTCTTCGTATATGTCACAATAAGCCGGAACTCCAGTCCCTCTATCTTCAATATAGTCTCTGTCTCTCCGACGGCGATTCGCGCGCACACCATCGATAATATATAATCACGTCCTTATGTATTTTTCTCGACCTCGGCCGAGATTGATCACAATGTTTCTCCTTCTGTACACCCCCGCTCTTTCCGGCACACTGTATTTACCAGGGCCTCCAGCACTTCTCTTCGATAGCCTCCTTGATGACACTTTTCCTCATGACGAGGCTGAGGGGCTTCTGGAGGGGTGGGCTGTAGACGCGCGGGTCGAACTCCGGGTCGCTGGTGTAGCCCGTCGATGCAGGCGAGGTAGCCTGGTCGCGGTGGCTGACGGTCGTGTAGGCGACCGGCGAGGCGGACTCCTCGCGGAAGCTGGACGGCGGCGCCTCGAAGGCGACTGGGCTGGCGGCCGAGGTGGAGGTCGAGCTGGTGGACGACGTCGACGAGGAGGCGGACGCTGTGCTGGCTGTCCTCTGGGGGATGGGGATGAGCGTGGGCAGAGGCGACGATGGGGCTGGCGATGTGGCGGGCGTGGAGACGGGACTGACGATGGTCGCGGTGGCGGCGGTGCTGGTGCTCTTGGCTCCGGCGGCGACGAGGGCGATGTTGCCGTTGGGCAGTCTGGTGGGCACGAGCTGGAGGGCTGTGCCGTTGGCGTTCATGTAGACGATGCCGTTGGACTGCTGGACCTGGATGGTCGAGGCGGTGTCGACTTGTGGAAGGATGTGCACTTGGAGCTGTGTCGTGGTGGTCTGGGCGGATTGCACTGACTGTGAGGAGCCGTTGTTGGCGTTGCTCTCGGCGGGTCCCAGGCAGCTGGCGAGGTGTGCCATGAGACGGCGTTTGACTGAAGCCTCGAGGCCGGGGAATTTGCCGACCTCGCTGGCGCACTCCGTGAAGCCGGCGCGGAACTTGTTGATCACGGTCGGGTCGGTCGCCGAGGCGAGGGCAACCTGTTGACGCTGCAGACTCTCCAAGTGTTTGACTGTCATTTCGAGGATGTCGGCTTTCTCGAGTTTTGAATGTCTGGCTGGCTGTAATCAGAAAGAAAAATGTTCATGAGCGGATTGTTGCGTTTGGAAAAAATTTTTTGTGTTTTGGAAAAATTTTTTTTCAAGTTATTTTTGAAAAAAAATTAAATTTTGATGAGACAGTGTTTGTGTGAATTTTTTTTTAATTTGTAAAGATACTTACGTCTTTTTTCATTGCGTCCAGGATGAGTGCCTTGAGATCATTGAGGCAGTTGTTGATGCGAGCGCGACGTCTTTTTTCCATGATTGGCTTGTTGCTCTGTAATCAGAAAAAATAATAAAAGGTTAGTAAATCTGCTACATAATATTCAATTTATTTTCCCCAAAGAAAAAAATTTGAACTTTAAAATTGACAGAATGTCAACACAAAATCGGTCTGAAACGTGTACTCCGATTTTTGTCAAAGTGCCGTTTTCAAAACGAAAGCAAAAAAAATGAAAATCATCCCCCCAAAGTTGCAGTGGTAAAGACACTAACCCGTCGGTTCTCGCTAGATCTCCTCGGCGCGGCGGCCGGCGCCGGCGACGCAGCTGTAGCAACCTGCGTCGTCGTCTGATTGACCGCTACGACAGTTGTAGTCTGTGCTGTAGGTGGCTGTACAGCCTCTTGGGGCACGTGCTGTGCCGTCGGCGCTGCTGCACCAACGGTCACCGCACCGGTCGGCATGGTGGCTTGTACTCCCGTCACCATGATGATAATGTTGCAAGTCCGTGAGGAACTCGTCTCGTTCTGTCACACAATGTATTTTTCTGGATCACAGGGAATCCAGAAAAACTTGATCACTGAGCGTCGAGAAATCAATATTTAGATATGCACTGCACAATTTAAATCGCTGTCGGCACTCGCGTCCAAGTTTGAGAAGCGAGCTGCGATGCGTAGTGTCTGGAGTGTCAGAGAAGAGTGACTCGACGAGTGCAAGTCTTGAGTCGCAAGTCTCGTGTTTGCTAGTCAAGGGAGAGCTCCCGTCCTCTCGCTAGGCGCGTCAGAGCTCGACTGACTGCTGAGTGTACCTCGCCGAGGCTGCTGAGCTTGTTCTGTCTGCAGTCCGGCGGAATGCCGCCGCCGCCGCCGCTGCCAGAGAGAGCCGGAGTAGTGGGGGCTGCGGCTAGAGTGGGGGTACTCTCAGCGCGTGACGGTTTACCCTCGGCTTATCCCCACTCTGCTGGCGCGCACCACCACCAAATTCCGACGCTCTGTGCTTTTCAGTGTGTATATATGGGGATGCGCGCGTGCAACCCCCACCCTCCGCTCGTGCGTTCGAACAGACCATACACACACACACACACAGTGGGAGAGACAGAGGAGAGTGGATGGGACCCCCGCCGGGGCCTTGGCTGTGTGCCTTGCCGTGCAGCCTGCGATTAACTGCTGGCTGTGTGGTGGGGGGAGCGAGAGAGAGAGAGAAAAGAAGAAGAGAAGAAGAAGAAGCCTTGGATGATTCTGACCACCGCCAGCCGCGTGCGCGCGCGCCAGCGCCGATTGTGTCGATGCCGTATGTATAGAGAGGGCCCGGCCCGAGAGCGAGAGTGGGGGCTGTGGGAAAAAACGCAGAAGCAGGAAAGAGCCGGGTGTGTAACTGGATCCGCCGCGCGCCGCTCTCCGCATCATCGCCAGGCGTATGTGTGTCGCGTGCGATGTGTTTATGGTAATCGATGGGCTTTCTTCAACCGTTTCGAATCTTCTCTCTCTCTCTCTCTCTCTCTCTCTCTTTCGCTTTTGCGGGTGCGTGTATACACTTGAGCACGGGGTGGTGCGCTCTCTGCGACTGCTGTACCGAGAGTACGAGTATGTGCCTTTTCAATTGGACTGCGATTTCGGGTTTATGGGGATTTAATTGACGTTTTACAGGTGGCACGAGGGGAGGATTTTTTTTAAAGGCTGCTTTATGCGGTAGTTTCGTCTGGATTGCGTTCTTAGTATTGTGCTAATTTCGTTGGGTTTTGCAAGTGGTTAAATCTTGCAATTTAATGAAATCTATTGATAATCGCTTGATTGAACAAGTGTAGCGTGATGTGTTTGCGATATCTTCGTAAACCTCGATTGCTGCGAAACCGTCCTTCGGAGAAATGGTGTCATCGAATAATAAATTATTTATTCTAATATAGATAATGTAATGAGGTGATGTGTATTGTACAATCATTAATTAATACGTTTCTGAATTCTAAAAGGATCAGCCCTATTACCATTTAAAAAGCCGAATATGCAGCTCGGGATTAAATAAATAATGCACACATCGCAATGTGTTTTTCGAACCTATAATGACTATGTTTACCATAATTCCAAAGTTTGCAAAACGATTGGCTACCGCCGGGCATAAAGTGCTACTTACGGAAGCTCTCTCCAATGCACCTGACCAACTCCTTCCCCCAAATTGTTTAATCAAACCCAAAAGTCCCCCTATCAAAGCCGTGAAACAGCGATCCTTATCAATTAATCACTATCCGCCTCTAAATCATAGAAGCTTATCGGCCAACGAAATCTGCGAGACAGGTGCGCAGCCAGCTCCGTGCACAAAGCGAAACGGCAACATTAATATTTTATCAAGTAGCACAAATAGCCATACTCTCGGCTTTAAGCGCGCGAGATAGCTCCGGAGGGCGGCAGCAATCGTTACACTTCCCGCGCGCGTGCAATCGGCACGTGGCGTGAGAACGCACGCGCTCGCTGTCCTCCCCCCCTCTACCATACTGCGCTTACCAGCCAGGTGTAATATCGGCCGGGCGCGCGCACCTTCCTCATAGTCCCACGATTCGAGAACAGAAAGGCGTACTCAGACGTATACACACACGCGGGCAGCGGGCTCGTTATACACACACGCAGGCACACGCAGACAGAGAGAGAGAGAGAGCCGGGCAGCAGTGCAGCAGCGGCTGGCGGCGCATCGAAAATAGCCAGCTGTCGCGCTTGCCGCCGAGCGAGATCGTGAGAACCTCAGCGGCTCGTCTGACGCACGGCGCAATTCTGGCACGTGCCCCGATCTCCTTCCTCCTCTCTCGCCTTCCCTCTCTCTCTATCTCTCTCTCTTTTCGAGCAGCGGCTGCTCTCTCGCGCTGTATATACACTCGCACGCTCTCACGAAATCATCCTCGCGACCATCCGCTCACTCTCTCCCTCTCTCTGTGTATGCTTATATATATACATGTGGATATAATGCGCTCGTGACTGGCCAACTGACACACGCGCAGGCCGCATTAATCAGCGCCGCTCTCGAGTCGCAGCGGCCGATTTTCGCACGCTCTACACACACATGCCCCTCTCCCCCGGCGTAATTCGGGCACGCGAGTCTCTCTCTCTCTCTGCCCCCCTTTGTCATCGTCCTCCTCTCTTTCTTTCTCTATGGCTATGCGCTCTCGCATTAGTCATTGGATTTAATAAGTAAGCGAGCGAGACAATGTCTCTTTCCGCGGACTTTTGCGTGCCGTAACAATGGGCCAGACACCTGTCTCTCGCACTGCCCCCCCGGCAACCCCTTCGGCGCTCGAGGCCGACGCGTGCCCTGTGTATATACACGCTAAATCGGAGAGAGCAAGGGTATTCGGCGTACTTCCGCGTAGAGATTAGGGTGGGTGGCGGGCCGGGATTTACAGCAGGTGGGCGTCAAACGCTTTGTCCTTGATTGTTTATTGGGGGGGAAGCGCTTTGAGAGTCCGCTTACGGCTGGGGACAGCGGATTCTGATCTAGAATGCCTCGGCATTGCGACAAGTGGATAATTAGTTAACTGCAGTTCCGGTGATTACTGTGCTATTGTGCGAGAGCGGTGGCGATTGATACATTGTAGCGCGATACTTTCGCGTGTTCTTTTGAGGAAAAAACGAGAGCCGCCGTCGCGCGGCGATTAAAGGGGTATTTAATATTCATTAAAAAGCGTAAATTCGAAATTATCCAACAATGTTGCGATAATTTCTCAAAAATTTGATATCGATCAGCAGAGGTCCGTGACCCAGAAGTGTCACGGTTTTCACTGTAATAACCGCATTCCGTCGCGCGGGCAAATTTAAATGCCAATGCGCGCGTATATGACAAAGTTAATACACCTGCAGCGTTCAATCAATTAACCGACATTTCACACGTCGATTCCCATTGCTCGCGCAGGGAGCCGTGCGCGAAAAAAAGCGAAGCCATTAACAGCATAATTGATACACGCGCGCGCCGCTATGGGAGCATTTAAACGGAGAGAGATAGAAAGAGGTAGAGAGCGAGAAACACGTGAAAAATGTTAAAATTAACTCATTTTTCTCAGCTGCTGCTGGCTGCTGCTCGGCGACGAGAAAGCCTGGGAAAAAGAAAAAGATTTGGCGCCGAGCGAATAATAACGAGCGAGAAGGAGAGAAAGAGAGGGAGCGAGGGAGCCCGGAGTGAGTGCGAGCGAGAGCCGAGCACACAAGCCCGGGAGTTCGTAGAAAGGCGCGAGCGAGGGGGCACTCGCTCCCACACACACGCACACCTGCGCGCCTGCCAGCCGCGGAGAGGACACGTGTGGCGAGCAGCAGCGGCAGCAGCAGCAGCACGCGTCGGGAGGGAGAAGGACGGTGGAGAGCCTGGGAAAGGAACACCGCTCGCAGCCGGATGATGCCGCAGCCGCCGCCGCACGCGGGAGGGGGAGGAAGAGACGAGGATAAAAAAAAAGCGAGGAGAAGAGAGAGAGAGAGGGCCGCTCTCGGGAGAAAGAGAGAGTAGCGCGCGCGTGCCGAGAGACGAAAACGACAGTGAGAAAGAGAGGCGCGCGACGGCTGCCTGGCTCCCATTGGTGGAGCCTCTACCCCCACTCCGCGCCGGCGCACGGGAGCTCCGTGAGTGCGAGAAGGAGGGAGGGAGCTGGCTGTCCTTGTCCCACTCGTTATACGGCGTATGGACCGTGGCTCGCGTGCTCTCAAGAGTGTGTGTGTAGGTGGCGCGCGAGTGGGGGTTGCCGGAGGAGCAGTCAGTCGGCCGCGAGCGCGTGCAGCGCATACACATACAGACACATACTCCTTTTTACTCTTTCGCATGCCGGAACTCGCGCTCGCGGGTCCGAACGCGCGCGCGGCGCGCAATGCATACTCGCGCGCGAGTATAGAGAGAGAGAAAGAGGGGCGACGCTGCACGCGCGCGACTCGCGACTCGAAGAGAGAGCAGTGGGGGCGGAAGGACGAGGAGCCGAGCGCGATAACTACCTGTTGTCATCGCGCGAATTCATTTTTATCGGAGGCCCCTTCCGTTCCTCGTACTGTGCTGGGTCGTGCTGCTTCCGGGCTTTTCTATTGAATTTGAGTTTTTTTATTGTTATTTGTTGAGAGAATAATTAGATCACGGTAGCTTTGCGAAATATTCTATTTTTTTGTGGTTTAGTGTATTGAAACTTTGCATGTACAGGTGCTTTTAGGCGCTTCCGACTATTTCTAGAGAATCGTAACGTTTTTTTACGAAATCAGTTTTTTTTTCGATTATTATTTAAAATTGTTGTACTTAACGTAATTTTTAACTTCTACAAAGAATTTTCTAGATCCCCGTATAGAATATGAACCTTACATAAAATTGTATTAAAAATGAAAGGTACTTATGTATTTGAGAGTCAAGTCGAATAGTGAAACAAATTGATAAATTAAATCAATCATCCAGTGTGCGTTATCAAATTATATAAAATTTTCAACATAATTCATTATCCGTTTGCTAACTATAAGTTAAGTACTACACTTTATTTAATGATTATTTCGAATATCTATTACCCTAATCACCACCTTAGATGCATCCCTCTGCACTCAACAATTCTTGAATATATACTTAGATATCAGCATAATATTAATGTGTGCGTGATCATACATCAAAAAAGAAAACTAAAAAATAAACAATAAGCAAGCCACTGATCATACGTATATTGCTTTAGCTAAATGCTATGCGTTAAAGTATAGGGGAATACAGGCTCAGAAGGAGCGTAAGAGCGAAAAATACCGACAAGAGAGGTGCTACCACCTGACGGAGGATGCCGGAACTGTTTCATTTCGGAGCTCGCCTCTACCGGTCGAAACTTGTTCTGCCCGCAGAGGTGTGCTGAAAAATTAAAGTAAAATTTAAATTCGAGAATAACTTTTAATTTATTAATAAATTGACTATTTAATGTAATAATTATCAATTTTTTAAAGACATTATATTAATATATAGCTCGAGTTGTATATAAAAAGTTAATATAAATGTTCAAAATCAAGCTAAAATAGACAAATGTTTTTTATCACTGTTGTTTCGATTCCTTCCATAAAAATTTCTTCTAAATAATTCTGCATTTAACTTACGTACCCAATTCCTATTAACCTTATCGATTTCCCCTTCCCCCTCCTCCAATCTCCAACCGATATCAAACACCCTATCCACTTCCCCCCTCCCCTCAACTCCGAAACTGCACCGGAATGCAAAAGTCATACAGGCGGCACAAGCACAAAGCCCGAGCGGTCGTTGCTCTGTTTACACCGTGGCACTTACCCTCTATGTATACACGTATAGGCCGTCGCCACCTGTTGCCAGGACCAACGGAACCCCAAGCCCATGACTCATTAGGCTTGCTCTCAGCGTGCGTGTGTATACGCGGGGTGGTACCTATGTACACACACGCTTAAGGGGGGAAGCGAATTCAGTAGAGGTTAGGGGAGAGTATAAATGCCGAAACGCGAGCGTTCCGCTATGCGCGGGGTCACCCCTCGGGGGGTATTAACCGCCTGGATTGCGTTGCGTCGTGCGTGTGGATGTATGGCACGCTTACTTTGAGGTCAAATGCCGGGGCTGTTGACGTTGCGGACGGGGGTCAAGTGGACAGTTGTGGAATGTGTTTTCGTAGTGGGTTGGGTCATTTAGGAATTGGAAATTTCGGTGTGTTTAAAAGTTGTCTAAAATTATTTTTTGGTAACATCATTAAATATAGATGTTTCTGCTAATTATTTTTTACATATTTTAGATAAAAAATTATTAAAAATAATATACAAAAACACAATTTTTTTTAAAAATTATTTACTCTACCAATTTTCAGATATCCGCATTGGAGAAACAGTAAATTTATTCAGACCGCATTATTTAAATTTCACCATAAAAATAAAACCCCAACAAAAGATTGACAAAAGAAACTTTTCTTTCAGAAAATAATGAACTCCAGGCCTCACACAAAGTCAACCTTAATATTCATTATAATCTCTCGGCTGATGCTTCGTGCTCCCTATTGAGCCGCGCACGCCAGAGCCAAGATATTAGATTAGACCTGAGGCTTTTATGCGCGCCGAGCGCGAAAAATACTCTGTATATCGGGCGCGTCTTATATAGCGTATATACAGCGGCGCAAGTACTGCAAGACTCAGAGTGCCGAGTTTCTGCATTGTTCGTCAATCTTGATGCACACCTCGCTCGGTGAATGAACTGGCCGCTTGAGACTTGCGCGCTTGTTCGGAAATTTCGCGATAAAAACGAGATTTTTTGCTTTCTTTTTTGGTATAGGGCTGCTTGAGAGGGTAAACAATGCTTTTTGAGATATATTTCAAAGTCGCGCTGGTTCCGGCAGGTGGAGTAGATAATTTTTTACTGTCTGCCTTTGGAGAAGATAATTTATTGTTTATGCGATGGGAATTTATAATTAAACCCTATTATTGTTATATACTTTTTATTATAGTTTAGGTCCGAGAAGCAAATTTTTAATCAACACTTTATCGAACGATAAATCTCTCGGCTCAGAAAGGCAAATAATCAATTCGCGCCTAAATTTTTTTCAGCAGAGACAAAATAAAACCCGACGCTCCAAAACTTTGATTACACCCCTCTCGCCTCGCATTACATAATTTTCGCAATTACTTCCACACGCATACCCGAATCACTCTCACATTTAATAACTCGGCCGCGCTATTACCTGCAATTATTGTCAAGCAGAGCAAACCTTAAAACATTCAAACTCCCAAGCCTCGGCATCGTCCCCAGCCTCCCCAACCGGCCTAATAACCACTTACGCCGCGAAAGCGTCACCTCTTTGCGAAAAGAAAATCGCACTTCCCGCAGACCGCAAATTACGCAACACTCCGCGCGCGCGAGATAGAAATGAAAAATGAGAGAGCCAGCATAGCCCCATCCATAAATCCCCGGCGCTCCGGTATTCTCCATATATAGCACCGCGCGGCAGGTTCGAAAATCGATTTATTTCGATCTCTCGCCGTAAATTGCGAGAGGCGCGGGCGAGCGATCTTATCAGCTCGCGCGCGTTTCTCTCTGCGGCTCTCGCCCCCGGGACACTCGTAAAACTCGCGCGCTCGCGACGACGGCGACTTGCGGGGACGACGCGAGCAGGCCGCAATTTCGGCTTATTATTGGGTTAAGCAAATAACGCCCGAAAGCGAGCTCTTAGTAATTGCACCGCGCGAGTGTATATTCGCACGCGCGCTCCGTTTCTGTCGCTCGAGATTTTTTCAGAGAGGGAGAGAGAGAGAGAGAGAGAGAGGAGTTGCTCGACCGGCTGTCAAAATTTTACAGGCTGCGGGCCAAGGAAGAATTTGAGCGTTTATGAAGTATGTGCTCGTTATGCTTGTTATTATTTATGGGTTACGCGCGTGCGCGCGCTCCGAGCGATTTTTACGCTTACTTATGACAATTGCAGTGAAACTCCGTGAATTTACGCGGCTCGCTTTGCTCGCTTTTGTCTCTCGCGGCTTGCTTTCGTTTAAAAAGAAACTGGATATTTTAAATAAATGTACTTCGAGTGTCTAGTGAAAGATTAATTTTTTCAAAAACATATTATCATATAAATAAGATTTTAAATTGTTTCAAGCCCAATCTATATCCTCAACACACCTGGACCTAAAGTAAAACAAGAACACACCCATATAAAAAAATTAATTTTAATACACACAATTTTTCACCTACACGGAGAAAAAGGTTTACTAAAAATTACAATGTTTTCTACTAACGGTGGGACAGAGTCGCCAGTAAGACAAA
>UELX01001630.1:0-40814 GCA_900480035.1 Eupelmus urozonus | reverse complement strand
TGCAGTACTCGTCTTCGGCTCGCAAACGCACTCGCCTTCGGCTCGTGCTAGCTCACCTTGACTCGTACTGCAAATTCAACACTCGGTCTAAAAAAGCTCACTTTTAGCCCTTGGTACATAATATACTATTTTAACTCATTGGAAATGATTTTGAATTTATAATAATATTATGACACTATTAAAAAAAGGAAAAATGAAAGTAAACTATAAAATGATACTTTATCAATAAGTCGCAATTAAATTATATTTATAGAAAATAAATTGTGCACTGTTTCAGTTTTTATTCTAAGACGGAAGACGGAAAATAAAATGTGAATAATAAAAATAAAAAAGTGTTAACAAAAGATTGTATTTTTAACTGTTATTTTATTACTGCCAAAATTTTGCTTAGAACCCGAAGAAATTCTCTGACATTGGTAATTCTCTTAATTAATACAATTGTCACTTTAAAGATCGGCCTACAATCATAATAATCATAGTAAAAATAATATTTATAATAAAGATAATAATAATCGCGTTTGTGATGATCGAAATAAATCGTAGGAATACTATAATAATTAATACATTAAAATTAATATAGTTAAAAAATAATAATTCATTCACAATTATAGAAGGAGACAATCATACAGATAATAATAATAATAAAAATTAATGATAATATTGGTACAAGAATAATAATAAAAGGTAATAATGATAATAATACTAGTAATAATAATCACCGTCGTAATGATATCGTTCATCAATGAAATACTTAAATTTACGTAAGTTGTTTTTATCCATAATAACATTAACGCCACTCTCAGCTCTGGGCGACAACGAAGAAGTAAATCGATTATATCATAGTCATATCTTCATATACATATACATATACATATACATATATATACACATATCTATATATATATACACATACGTATATATATACATATATATATATAGATTTATATTTATATTTATATATACCTCTCGTATATCGTCGTCATTTTAATATGTAATTGTATAATTAATAATAATCATAATAATCATAATAATTATAATAATTAATTTATTAATTAATCATTAGTAAGCTAATCCTTGCCCAGACACACACATGTATTGGTATGCATGTTTTACAATGAATGTATCGCGGTTTATAATTCATTTAAATATATAATATATATAATATATATACTTCGCAATTATGCACTCGAGTCGACGCTTACACGGGGCGTTATTATAAATAGAATATATCTTATTGCTTAGGTGATTTTATTTCTTTTCTTTTTACTTTTTTCTGTTTTCTCGACATTTTTTTCCCATTTTACTTTCATCATTTTTTTCTTTTTTATCCTCTATTAATTCATTCTCGGCATTATGAGTTTATGTAGACTCTTTCTCTCACCTTCCGACTCGCTCTCCCACACTCACCAGCCATAAAACACATCAATACAGTTTCAGCGCTCGCTCAGAGGTACACATAATATATCGCGATCGCGTATATATATACCACTCTCTCGCACTCCAAAAGTTTCTTTCTCACTCACGCTCGCTTCTCTCTCTCTCTTCTTTTTTTTAAATAGTAAATAATTCGTAATATATTATATATAATATATATCGTCATAGTCGTAAGAAGTATATAATAATCATTGTAATATAATTATAATCGTTTACTAATTAATTAATCGTAGTCATTACAGCTTTACGATGATATGTTTTTGTAGTCCCAATGATTAATATGCACGCATTTGTGCGGCGCGCCGCCCGCGCGACGTCGACAATCCTTTAGTTCGCCGCGCGCGGGCCGCACTTATGGACGGATTTATGTTTTTTTTTTTTATTTATTTTACTTTTATCTTATTTTTTTTTCTTCACCTTCGTCGAGATCGAAATCATGCGTCTTTCTTACTACATCTTGCCCTTTTTTATTCCCATACAATATCTCTTTACGAACGACGCCTATATCGTCGCGAATTTTTCCAGCTCCATCAAGTAGCTCAAAAGCTCGCACATCATCGACGAAGCCTCGGATTGTCTCTTCAACGTTTTTTTTTTTTTTTTTTCATTTTTCAACCTCTTTCGCATTTCCATATCCTCCAATCTACTATATACGGTCGAACGTTTTCCCGTTTTTCGCAGAGACGCGTATAATTAAGAAGAGCGTTCTTCTTGCTACTAGAGCAACAATTCCTTCCAGTCATCTTCGTGTTTGAAGCGACTGGAATGTTTTCTTTCCCTATAAAGCAAAAAGGAAACGATATATATTTTCAAATAAGCTTGTATACTCCAGCCGCAAAGAGGAGCGCTCTTCTGCGCGCGTTCCCCGCGAATCGATTGAGCTATATAATTATTTATATATTAACGTTTAGGGGAATGTTTTTCGCTCCGTATATAGATCCATGAATCACTCGCGGTTTTACGATGGCGTAGCGCCGCGGCAGTTTTTCAACCCGCTCTCTAATTTTCCCTCGCTTTGCACCCGCACCCCACGTTCGTTTACGACATTAATAAATATTTCATCGTTTATTCAGATATAGTCATATAGTAATTCTATGTAAATATTCAAGTTCCTAAAGCGTCGCCGTGACGCCGAGATTATGCTATTGCAGAACTGCTTTTTTTTTATTCTTAAGTATCACAATAACCTCACACAGAAAGCTGCAACTATACTTATTACTTTTACTACCCCCTTTCTTTTTCTTTTCTTTTCTCTTCATTTTTTATTTCGCTTTGTTATCTTCAGTTAACCGCCGACTGCTTTTCTCCACGTGGAAAAGCTCCGCGACTCTGCCGAAGCCTCGCGTGTCCGCGATCTTTCTGCTGTGTAATTTGCAGCTATGTTTTGCGAATGACGCTAACTAGTTGTTTGCTTTTTTTCTATTTTCACGATCTTACGATGCAATCTTGCTGTTTTCCGCGGATAATTATTTCGACCTTATTTCGCGTTATCGACGTTCCTCTCGAAAGGCAAAGCTTGCTTTAGAAATACTGCCACTTTTTTGGAATGTAAAATATTGCTTTTCTTTATGTTACACTTTTTAAAATGTGGTCTAATACTTTTTTTGTAAATAAGGCAAAATTTTTTATGAATTTTCGACAACTCATTTACAATACTATATAAAATACTAAAAAAAATCACAACTCTACTCTTTTTATGATTCGCAACCAACGACGACCCGTAAAATCCCCTCCCACCTACATCGACTCATTAAATCCCCCCGTTTCGGCTGGCAATTAGCATAGTCTAATGGCAGCATTGTCCGGCCAGGATCAAAAGAATATAAATCGCCGGGAATAAAAAAAAAAGAGGCCGAGCAGCAGCGGCGGAAAAGCGACCTTTGCCACCTCAAGTGGAACGCAATTCGACCAACCCACCCGGAAGCAGCGCTTCCGGCGAATCAGCGCGTGTACGCGCCGACTTTGCGAGAGCGTCCGAATATTCCGGAACGGAATCGGCAGAGACGCAGAGAATGTCGCGCTGTCGCGGAGAGAAAAAACACCGCTCTACGCTCGAAAGGCGCTCGACGCACGTAGGCACGTTACACACACGAACGAGACGCGCCTGTTTATTTAATTAATTCACTAGTGTATAATGTACGCTAAAAAAACTCCTTCAACTTGCTACACCTCGCGAGAACACAAGCAAACAAACCCACCGACAAAACTTTTCACAACAGTCGCATAAAGGAATTGTATTTAAGCTTTCAGCTCGATCAATAGCGAACGAGATTTACTTTCATTTTTTTTTTCTCTCTAATAGTTTAGAAACCGATTTTTTTTTTAAACTTGCGAAAGAGGTGCTCGACTCGGCGTTTTTGAACGCCGATTTTTAACATGTTGCAGTTTTAAGAGTAATAATTAACAGTCGATTAAAACGATTCTTTTTTTTTTCTCTCGAAGTCGAAAAATTATCGCTACGCGCTGCCTCGCGCTCGATCAGAGAGCGGAGAAACAGTTTTTTTTTTAATCGCTTATTCAATTCAATTTGTCTAATAGATTTTTCTGTAAATATTAACGAATCAAAGACCTAATAACGTGGATTTCCCGTCCATTTTCGAGGCTCTTATTTATAAAATACAAGTTTTTTTTTCATTAAATTGACACCTTTACGATTTTCGTTTAATTTTTTTACTTTCATTAGATAAGTCTTCTACGAGTCGCAGTAATAATGCATCCCTGCCTTCCATCGACAAAAATTTTCCCTATTCTTTACAATGATATGTATAGATACTTTCAATCATTATTACGCCGGTTGTTCATCCTCGCAATGAACGCACATAAAAAACGCCATACAAAAGTTAGTGGTCGCATAAATATGGGTATAAGAAGCTAATGAGATTCATGACAATAAGCGCCTCGGAAATTTCGCAAATCGCTAAATCGCATATTTATTTATTTTTTTCCTCCATTGATCTCTTGTCCGCTATTTATTGACTTTATCACATCGACGCGACGAATCGCGATTACTTTCATTCTTTTCTTTACCTCCTTCGGCAATGCCATCGACTTAAAATCTACGCTACAAACTCGCTCATTTAAAAATTCTTAAAATAATAAATCGTCTTTTTTTTCACAGCTGGCGGTACTATCGATACAATATCTCATCGTGAGCTGCCGTTCTCATTACTTTCATTTTACATTGCTTTGCTTTATTTTATTTTTTTCTTTTTTCACTTTTCATTTTGTTATCGTTTTTACACGTCTTTGGATCGACATCTTTGGTGATTCCAACATCAAAAATTACCTCTCACGATCACTTTTCTATACTTTCAGCGGTTACCATCGCTTATAATACTTTAATCGGTTGTCACCGAGCTATACTATCATCCGTTGCCTTAGATCTATATACTTTCATCGGTTACCATTGTTCTATACTTTCATCCGTTACCTTACTTCTACTTACTTTCATTGATTACCATTGTTCTACACTTTCGTTCGTTACCTTACTTTTATTTACTTTCATCGGTTACCATTGTTTTATACTTTCATCTGTTACCTTACTTCTATTTACTTTCATCGGTTACCATAGTACTAAACTTTCATTAGTTCCAATCAGTTCTATATACTTTCATAGGTTTCATTGAATAAGCGCCAGCTTTCTCAAAAAAGAGCTATACAAAAAGAATTCGCACTCGCTTTTTTTCACAATATATTCACTAGACTCTTACAATTAACATTACACTTTCAACGCTTTACTTTCTTAATTAACTCTTAAGCTCGTCACTCAAACACGCACGGACAATTTCATCGTATAATGTATATCTATATATATATATTTATTTATATTTAATATAATATCGCGCTCGCGTTCGTGTGCATGTGTGTTATGCGTGTGATGTTGTGTATCATTTATTTTTCACATCGTCCTTTTGTGATCAAAAATCGTGGGCGTGATCGAAACGAATCCCGAGCATCAATCCGGACGTTAAACATTGAAAAATCCGAAAATTTCGCATGATTTTGTTGCCTGGAAAAATCTGGAAAAATCGTTGTAACGAGAAAGGGCACAAAACGGCTCGTCCGGACCTCCGCTCGCGAGGAAACGTTACACGGTGCAATAATAAACGTGCGCGCTTTCCCAAAATACTTCCGCGACGCGCGCGTGCTGATAAACGAATGTTCGCGAGGAAAAAAAAAAGAAACGGGGCTCTTATTTAGAACGACGTTATGTACTCCTAGATTGACACGGTATAAAATAGCTGATTGACATGTAAACCTTTGTGTTGGTTGCTTCCATACATTTAATTACTATATATAGTAGTAGTTGCTTTTTTTTCTTTCTTTTTTCGCTTTATTTTCTTCATTTTTTTTTTTTAAATATCCTGTTATGCGACACAGCTTATGTCCTATTATACTTTCATCTATGACGATTACGTTTACATTGCTTCGTTTTTTTTTTTTTTTTACTTTCAAGGAGGAATACAATAGTGTGGACCGTGAAAAAAGATCGAGATCGATGGTACCGCCCCGATCCTTTTCTCATTATTGCATACCTTTTCAACATTTAATATCGTATGCCATCGTCTTTTTCTATACTTATCCACCTCTCCTGCTTCCAAATAAAATGTATGTAGCTTTACATTCGCGATGAGAATGCACGTGTTTGTACGTCGAAATGAGTTATCATGAAGTGAACTTTAGAAATTCAATTCGACCTTTTTCGTGCCAGGCCACAATTTCATTGTAGTCTCGCAGAATCGTCCGATATTAAATAAGTTTGTTAAATAAATAAATTTTGTATAATATATTTAGAGTAATAATATATTAATTAAGCTTAAAGTTTAAAATAAATAGCGATAGTTGTACACGTATATAAAACTTCGTAGCTCAGTTCGACGTCTCCAATTACTTTGCTTTATTTTTTGTTGTTGTCACTATTAACCCGAGCTCTCTTTTATTCTCTTAAAAAGTATAAGAATATATAACGAATCAATATAAGTGAGACACATATATAATATATCATTACAATATTACCATTAGGGCGCGATCACGCATAAAACCACGCGCACAATGTAAACGCAATCAGGTACGAAAAAAGAAACGTATCGTGTAAATAACTTCTATATCCATAGTAAAACTTACGCGCGAATAGCCGCTCTAAATTATTTCCTTATAGTTAACCTCTATATACTTAATTTTTTTTTTTTCAATAATAATATATAGCGTTCACTAAGCCTACTGATATGAGTTAGTTCATTTTTTAAAGCACTTTAAATTCAACCTACACCACCGCATTGCCCAGCTCCACAGCATCGCGATCCACGATAAATGTACGATCGCGACGAGTGCCACCATCATCCTCACCCTCATCGCGCTTCCTAATATTTTTTATTACTTTCAAATCTTGCGTGTGTGTATATAGATGTATGTGTGTATTTTGTCTGCTCCTCTCGCTTCTTTGGTTTTGTCTCTATTCGCGCTCAATTTAATTGATACGCGAATTCAAGCAATTTTCTAAAAGGGTTGGTTATCAATCGAATTGATAACTACTTTATTATATTTTAAAATCTCTTAATGAAAGATTTAACAACTAATTATTTACTACTTTACTCTAATATTTGCATCTACAATTACGTAAACAATTCGAAATCAGAGAGAAAACACCAAAATAATTGCATCAACTCGAGTGCTTCTCTACCTTTTTACGTACATCCACGTTTTTCTTTTTTTTTTTTAACAAAGAAAAAAGAAGTAAAAGAATCGAACTAGCCGTGCCACGACGGAAGCGAAGGGCAAAGCTAAGCAAGTCAGCCGAAAGGATGCAGAAAGGAAAGGAGGAGGGAAAGAAAGAGAGAAAAGAGGAAAAGAGGCGCGAGAGCGCGGGAGGCTCGCTAGAGAACGGAAGTATTTGGACCGTAGAGCTCGCCTAAGCGTGAAATAGAGAAGCTGCGCTTGCTCGGCTTTCTCACGTTCCCCTTTTTTCCGGGCGCCGGCTTCTGCAGCCCGTCTTCCTTCGCGATTTTTCGGTTCGCGCGAGACACAAAATACCGGGTTCCGCTATTCTCTCGGCTGTTCTTCGCGCGTCTCCGCCTTTTACTTTTCTCCCGGCTCCGGCGTCTACACGCGCGACGCATGAAAAATCCGTGCGTTGCTCCTCGTTTTTCGATGAATCCGGCTAATCTTAGGAAAAATCAACTCTGACCTCCGCGCGACTTTCTCACGCGGCGGCCGCGAGGGTTAAACAAAATTTTGTCGGCCAGACGACTGCGACGAGTCGCTGGCAGCTATCTTCTTTTTACTCCCTTCGCCGCGGCCTCGGCTCCCTTTTTCAGCTGGCTTGCGTCACCGAGGCTTTTTGTTGTCTTGCGCGTATATACACACGTACAGGCGGCCGAGAAAAGAGAGGAGGGAGAGAGTAGGCATGACTCGACCAACGGGGAAGGCACTTGGGCAAGATTACGTGCCGAGCTGCTTGCCGTCGTCGTTCCATCGTGCTTCTTTTACTCCTTTCCTCTCTCTCTCTCTCTCTCCCTCCATCTCTACCCTTTCTTTCTTTCTTTCTTTCTTTCGTTCTTTCTCTCCTTTAGGCTACCTCTACGTAGAGATAATTCTCGTAACTGTCACTTTTTTTGTCCGGCCGAAAGTTAACAGCATAGTATACACGTCGCGCGCGTTAATTACGCGCAAGATAAATTTGAGAAAATTTCGTGCGCGTCAGTGACGGACGCTGAGCTTCCGCCGGCCGCAGTTCGTGCCTTTTTTTCCTATCTCTTACGTTTCGTTTTTAAAGTCCGAATAAAAAAGGCCTCCGAGGCGTGTACAAAAAACTCGCTCGATCTAGTATAGAAAAAGAGTCCGTTCTCCAACGGGACGTAATTGACCAGGTTCCTCCAAGAATACATCGCTAGAGCCCAGGGCTTCCGACAAAAAAGCTTGGATTTTTGAGCTCGCCGTCGAAGAATCGATTTATCCCCCGGGTTTTGTCCGACTCGGGTTTTGTCGGAGCGCGCATGCAGCCGCGCGCGCGGAGAGAGAGAGACGGCCTGCTCGAGCTGCGGTCTCGCAGCCGCGAGTAGTCACGTTTGAATTCGACCGGTCGTTGAACCCCGCGTGTGTAGTCTCGGTGCGCGCCACGAAACGCGCGAGGGAAGGAAGAAAAAAAAATGAACGAGGAGCGCCGTAAAAAAGGTCGAGGTCCCTTTGGACTTTTGGGACCTTTCTCGCTTGACGTGAGCGCGCGAGCGCGATGATTTCTTGCCGCGATTAGAGACAAATCCTTTCTTTCGCTCGGCTCTCTGTCTCTGCTTTGCTCGAGGAGAGGACCGCCTGAATTGGGCGCTGGCTTCTACGTGCTGGCTTGTGCTTTTTACCTTTTTTGGTTTTCGTCTGGTTTTACCTGTGACTCGGTTTGTGTTTAGAGTTAATTTTTTTCCGGATGTCGATATATATTATTTTAGGATTGTATATGTAATATACAAAGAATCGCCAAAATTAATCTACTATAATTTGTATGTAGATAAATTTTAATTAATATTCGAAATTGTAGCTTACATTTGATCAATTGATAGAATACCATCTTATTTCATCTAATGTAAAAGACGTAAAAAGCAAATAGATAGCAAGATATATTAAATTTACGCGGTCAGTCTCCTTGAACGAGAAAGTATCTCGCTCAGCAAAATAATTCTTCAGTTTAATAGTCTATAGGTAGGAACATCAAAAATTTCAAAGTCAAAAGATTAAAAAAATGAAGACAGTCGTTTCTTGAAATTTTGTCACAGTTAAAAACACAAGACAGCACTTGTCCACAAGCCTCGTATACATCACATACACATATACACACAGCATTTCACCAATGCTTAACTTTCAGTTTGTTGTTGTTTTCATTTGCTTTTAGCGTAAGTCGTCGTCTATGACAATACGTACGATAAATAAGTATATGCACTTATACAATTCTCGCTAAACTTAAGCCTACTGATATGTTCGCATTCGTTTACATAGTAATATCATAATTGTATTTTTTTATCCTTACTCAATTGCTCCACCCCTTAAACTTCAAGATCATATCCCTCCTCCAACTTGTGTATAATATCCCTATTGTAATTGCCCTCCCCAACATACCGATCTGTATGCATATATCCGGACTCTTTCTCGCTCACTTTCATTCTTTAGCTAATTTTTTCTTTACTTTCATTTAAATAATTAGTCCCACCCCGAATTCCAATCCCCCGGACCCATTCGCTAGGACATTTAATGAGATTTCACATTTTACTTTTATCTCCTCTCCCCCGTTTTCTCTCTTAACAAGACGCGATAAAACGTTAAATACTTGTTACTTTTTTTATTTTTCTTAGGGCACCTTTGGTATTAAGCTTGATGTTCGCCTCTCCAACTAGTTTAAAACAGCGTTACGACGCCGACCTCTCTTTTATCAACGATCGCTTCGAACTCGAACATTTTCACTCGCGTTCTACCTTTCATCCCTTCGACTCTCGCTGTGCTAATAACCTTTCTAATAATCATTCTCGCGCTGTCTCCTCCCTATTACACCTCGATCCTATCACGCCTTTATCAAAACGAGACGTTGAGCAAAAGCGTCGCGCGACCGCCGAAATTTAAAAAAAGAGCTCCAGACGAAAGCGCCTATATATTCTCTTCTTTAAATTCTCGGCTTCTCTCTATTAGCCATCTTTTACTCACGTCGACTCTACCTATTTAGCTCACTTGCACGCACGCTCAAATTCTTTTACTCAATTCTCATTCTCTCTCAAATTTTCTCTAGTCTCTCTCTCTTTCTCTCTAGCTCGCTCATATGCTCGTCATCGTTTCGACGCGACCTTATAAAAGGTAATATTCGTTTAATTGCGTGTGATATGTGTTTATGTATGTGTGTGTGTCTTCGTGACCTTAACAGTGCCTTTTTACATTCATTACGACCAACGAATTTTATTTTTTATTTTATTTTTTTTTTTTTTTGCTCGCGAGATCGCGCAGTATATAAACCGACTCGATGATCGCGAGACCGAGCTCTCGCTCTCTCGCGACATAACGATTATTACGTGTTTTACCTTTTCTCCACATTATTTACTTTTTTTTTTATTTTAACTCATATTACGACGTGTGCCCCGCGCGTCGCCTCGGGGTGAAAACGACGCGCGCGCACGACTCGAAGGCCCCGTTTCATCTATTTCTTTTACGTCTTTATCCGCGTTTTTTTACTTTCATCCGATTCTCGCACCCTGCTATACTTTCGTCATACTTTCATTAAAGTTCCCCCTGATATGTCGTTTATTCATTATACTTTCATTAATTGTTGTCCTTATACGTTATATCGATAATATATATACCGTTGGTCAATTGCGTGCGCGACGAGGAGCCACCGCGTCATGGAGCTCCCCGAGCGCGACTACTACAATCGCTTTGAAAAATCTTAACGAAAAAATACTACGTTGTGACGCAAGTTTGCTTAAGTAAAACGTTGAAGAATAAAACTAACGGAATAGAACGCACGAGTACACATGTAAATAAAAAAGATAAATGATAGATCTTGCGTCGGCCTCTGCCGCCACGATCGGCGGAGATTCGCTGAGAAATAAACTTATAAAGCAGCTGGAGGCCCCGAGCTGTCCCCTGGACTCTGTTAAGCGCCCCGAGCGCTAAAAATTTCTCTGAGTTTCCGCAGCCTCGCGATATTGCCGCCACTTGCTGCCTCGAATTGCTCTTCTCGATCTGCTTTATTCTGCTCCCACGTAGCTGCCGTCTCGGAGATTCCTGGATACGACTCGCTGGTTTTAGCGCTACGTCAGCCTCACATGCCGTTGATGTCGATCTTAAGGTTGCCCGTTTTCTTCTCCCTTGGATCCCTGCAATTAAATGAGAAATTATTTTAGTCATTTTTTTAAATTATCATTTTTTCGGTTTTGCGTTGGCTTTGTGTGACACTTGACTTATACGATTGTACGATTTTACTATTTCTTTTTTCAATTGATCTTAAATTTCGACTACTGTATTTTTAATATTTTATTATCTGAATGATTACATTTTTGCACAGCTACTAATAAATAAAAATATCATGCAGAACAATAATTTCATTTTATAAATAATTAATATTCCAATAAGTCTTAAAATTTCACTGTGCAATCGAGATATTTTCTTTTTTTTTTTATTATTTTTTATGTTGTTTGTTGGTTTATTTAAAATAAAAAATCTTTGGGAACATTTTGACTAAGGTAAAATTAAGTTAAACCCAAACTGTTTACACAGATAAAAAAATTGAATATTTTACTTGAAACAATTTTGAATTTTGATTCTATCAATAACTTTATGGTGTAAGATAAAAATTTTAGACGCATATAAAAAGTATTTAGCCATGTCAAAAACATCCCCGATTTTAATTTTCAAATTATAACCTTGTGGTTTATGCGATTAGTATAATTCATATCTTTACAATAGAATCTTACTTAACACTTACTTATATATGAAGAATAAAATTTAGATAATCCAATGTTTGTCTCCAGGTAAAAGCATAAAATAATAATCGCATAAACCCATTAAAGATAAATAGAAATATGTAAGTAATTTTGAAAACATCATATCAAACTCACAAAAAAGTAGTCGTTTCAAAAAATGCAGCGATCACGGGTGTCGGGACGCCCCTGACGATAACTGAAATAAATTGTTTCGTAACTAAGTAAAGGGTTTAATTAATTTAAAATTTTAGTGCAAAAAAGAGTGTCTCGCACGAAGTAAATAAATATTTTCATTTATGCAATGAATAAATATTTACTCGGCTTATCAGCAGGGTCGTCGCGGCACCAGTGACCATTCATTATATCCGCTCTGTTTGACAACTACTTTGCTTATCAGCGCGCGAAAGCTTAAGTAGCTCCGGCGCTTATTTTTTTTTTTTGTAAAATACTCAGATGTACATCCCATTAGAAATGGTTTGCGGCGCTCCGCAAGACCTTTCAAATTAACGAAAGCATTGTTTTAAGAGTTTACAAAAGAGCACCAGCGCAATAGAGAAAAAGCAATCAGCGGTCTAAGATGAAAGGAAAAAAAATATAGACAGTGAGGAGAAGCAGATCTTCGCTTGAATGCTCCTAGGAGAGGAGGCATAAATTAAACGAGACGATTGTCTTAGGAGCATCCAAGCGAGTAATTTTCCTTCACGGCATTGCGAACGCACGTCGGAAGTAGCTCGCTCGCGAGCAATAAAAAACAAAATTCAAAACGAACTTCTCTAACGCAACGCATATATAGGTATATAGATATATATGTACAGCCGCGTATATCACAAAAGCGAGCAATCAGGCCGCGCGGAAGCTCGTCGGTCATCCGGAGCAACAAAAGAAAAATACAACACAGATATATATATATATGTATAAATGGGTGTGCATGGATAAACAAAAATAGAAGGGCAGCTGCGGCAAACATAAAAGAAAGAGACAACGACAACAAAAATGAGAATTACATCAGAAGCCTAGGAAGAGATAGATTGACGCTATATGAATTTTTGTTGGTTTGTTGTCTGGTCAAGTTAATTATTTTTTTGTTCTTTTTTTTTCGTTTAAGAATGAAACCTACTTCCATCCAGAGATTTGTAAAGCCCACCTCGGCCATTTTCGACTTTGCGTATTCGATTCTTATGGCTCCCCGGTCGGAGGAGACTAGGAGGGATCCCTGGAGCGTGGCCATTGCTTGGGCCGCGTAGCGTACGTCTTGGTATTCGACAAAAGCCACCGGCGAGCCGCCTTTTGTGTGCATACGAAGCCGACAGAAACCAGGAAAACTGTGCATAAATCAGACAAGCGTACAGTATGGGTGCTGTTTGAGGTTAGTCCAGAGGGAGGCTTATTTCTGTTTTTTTCATTTTTTCTTTTTCCTTTTATTTTTTTTTTTTTTTGCTGTTTATTTGCATCTTTTATATGTACAGTTCCGGATATTATGTAAATTTTAATGAATTTAATACTTTATACTCATTTAATGTTAAAGGACGTATTAATGTAGTAAACAATCAAGAAATACTATAATTTTCAATGCAATTATAACAAATCTTAATCAGGTCAAGCTATAGTACGAATATAGTTACCCAATCAATACTTTTAATAATAAATACCGTCGGCTAAGAATTTGATATGAGCAACCGCAAAGCAGATCCAGGTGATGGACGAAGCTAATTCCCAATATACATGCGAAATGTATTTGCTTTTCGATTCTCCGTATCTCGTCTGATTGGATTCTCTAATAGAGTTAATATTCATCTAACATCCTATCGTCCACGATATCAAATTCACGATTGCCAATGTAATAATTCAGTGTTAGAATTTGCAACTAAAAAAATCTATATCTGCGCCAGCTCTCGAGAATAGTAAGCTCCCAAGATATTGATTATACGAAATATAGATTTTAAGACGGACTATTCCCTTCGCAATTCTATATAAGCAATGCAACATCATGCTATATTTGATCGACGGCTATTACTTATTCCAGTTCCGAACGGCTAAGGTTCGCGATCGTGACTGACGTCACGTTGCTACGTGGTTTCATTGAGCGATTTTAAAATCACGTAACGTCAAGGCTACTATTCGCTTTTTATTTGTACAAAGCAGAATCGCTACGGATTATCAAATTATTATCATTGCTCCAGAACTGTACATAACATAAAAATACTGGCATTAATGGTTAGTCAAAGCATTAAACTATATCGGCAAAATTGCGATCAACATCGAGCGACAATGCGACATGCCGGCTAAAAATATGTGTGCATAGGGCTAAAAGCACGTCGCATCGTCGGCACGTTTAATGATGGTCATTAAAAAAAAAAAAAAATGTTGAATAAAACGTTAAGAACAGTAGCGCGCGCAACAGTGTAAGCACATATTACAGAGAGGGGGTGGGGGGAGGGGGGTAACAACATTGTTTGCTGCAATTGGTATGTATGTATATATATAGGCACGGGCGCTACAGCGTGACTTTATGCGGACGATATACTACATCGGTGACAAGATGAAGGAATGAGTGACTTTTTACAATGGCTCTTTGTGAGCCTCGGCTTGTCTCTCCCTCTGTCGCGCGCATTTGGCTGGTTCGTTTTTATTTTTGATGAGTAAGCACGAGAGAGCAGAGCACGAGGCGCACAAAGCTGTACCTTGTCGGATCGCTTTGTACAGTGAAGAAGGCTAGAGCCGAATTGTTACAGTTTCGTAAGAGAAACAAGGCAACTCTTGCCTCTATACCGTCTCTAGCCGAGGCGCGTTTCTTTGCCCGGGTGATTGATTGATTTTTTACCGTATATTAATGTCTAATATTTGATGAATGACGTGCTTTTAAATGTTATTATGTAACGATGCTGATCTAGAAACTACGTTTGCGCTCGTGTGTATGCAGGATTTTGTTGAATTCTATACGTAATTTTAAATTTACGAATTTCTACTTACAAATTTGTTACTTTTAATTAATGTATTTACTTTATCTTATTTGTTTTATAGAATTATAAGATTTTTCGTTGAAAAAGAATAAAAGAACAAATATATCCATAGAAAATTGTTCGAATGCAGTTTGTGAAGATAGCTTTTGGAAATGGAAAAGGCATGTATAGTACCAGGCGTTTATTGATTCGTGAAGTATAAACATAGCCCAACGGTATTTCTATTCTGTCTTTCGTTACATTGCTTTACTATTGATTTTCCTTCAACTGGAATGGAGATTTCCGCAAAAGTTTTATATTTTTCTTTTACGCGGAAAAATCAAAATCCACTGAAATCAATTCAAAAGTTTTTTCATGTTTTGATAAAAAAAATTTTTCAATCACTTGTAGGTAGAAAAAAATTATTTCGGTCTTGTGCTGTATACATTTAGTAATGAATGATAAGCATGAAAATGAATGAAAAGTTATTCTTGAGGGATTAAAAAAAAACGTGCAACAGTAAATTGAAATTCCTTTGATTTATCTCCTCCGAGCCAAGGTTTGCCGAAGGTTTACGAAAATGTAATTTAACATTTACAAAGTAAAATGAGAAAAATCTCAATAGATTTTGTACAACTCTCAATATGTTTACTACTTGAAATATAAATTTCTTTCAATTTAATTTTTGACTTTATGAATTAATAAAGTTTATTTGCATCATAAATATAACGGGCTTTCCTTCTGTTTAAAAGACAAATAAAAAGTTATTTTATGAACGATTTTATGATGTATCGAAGTACAGTCAAGAACACCACTGAAGAAAAAAGTTGTTATTGAAAACAATTGAATTTGCTTTACTCTTTAAAATCAGAAACCTCGGAACGTATAATAAAATTTACTTCAAACAGAACTATATACATGCTAAAAAATCTAACGCGTAGGTAATTTTCACTCGAAGATATACAATAAACAGCTGCCGTTGCTGTCTATACGCATTTCCAGCAGGTAAACAACGCAAACTCCTTCAGGCATACATTTACAATAACGTGAGAAAACGGAAAAGGTGACGCGCGTATCGCGGGACGTCGAAGCCCGGCATTATGGCATGATACACACACATAAGGTGCGCACACGCGAAGCGGGCCATGCGCTAAGCACGATTAGCCTTATCGCAAACGTATGCGCTCGCCGCGTATGTACGGCTGCGATTACGCGAGCTTCGCCAGGCGAGTATGTAGATTTGTGAAATGTACGTATACGTGTTTTTTTTTTGCCAAGCTAGAGTTGTTTGAAAATATATTTTTCTCGCCGCGATCTTTTCTCCTTTTGTTTGAAGGTTCATTATTTTTTTTTTTTTTTATTGAAGCTACTCGCGCGCGCGCGCTCGGTTCTGTACAATTTAGCGCCGAGTATCCGTAAGCCAGTCGTCAATTACATTTGCCTGTGCAATTGCGCTAATAATAAGCCTCGATGACTGACAGCCTCGCGGATGCTTTCTACTTGCAATTAGCGCGATATTCTCGGCCGAAATATGTCGTGTTTTGCCTGGATAACGTCGGCCGAGCTTTTTAATGCCTGCGCAAGTAAGTTGTGACTAGCTTTGAATATTGTAATTAAAAAATGTAGGTCTCTGATATGTGTGCGTGTACTTGAATGTACAATTAATCTCGTTCGATTTTATGGAATTTTCAAAACGGTAATAACGTTCTCTTAGACGTTTTCATTGGACGTAATGATTTTATGCTAATTACATTAATTGATAATTATTTACACTTTCGAAAGGAGAAATTTGAAATAAGTTGAAAAACTGAAATCCTAATTTTAAATGCTAAAATTATTGGTGCCCCTAATATTCTTTAAAAAAAAACAATTTATAGCAGTGCTGGAAATTTGCGAGTCAAATAAAATGTTTTCTCTTTAAATATATTTTTATTGTTCGTAAGAATTGTTTTAATAAAAAAAACAATTTATTTTATTCAATAATTTTTATGCTTTTCATACTTTTATATTTTTTTAAATTGTAGAAATATTTTGAAATGATTTCTGAAATAATATATCATTTTTTATGTCTTTAGTTGTTATGCACAAAGAAATTTACTTTTGGTACATGTTATGGACAAGGAAAACCTTTTATTTTTGTAGAAAAAATTATAATTATTTTTATTTATACAAATAAATAAAAAGTATATTGACAAAATTCTTGAATATTCTTCGTTAATGTATATTGTAAAAATATTAACTTAGTTTGTTTACCGTTTTTAGTTTAAAAGAACATATAATCGAATAAATGAATAATAAACTGTGCATAGTAAAAAAGAGGAGTATCCAGTAAAGGTGATTAGCAAGATACTTGCCCATACATATTTCCAACGGCATCTTTCCTTCGCTATACTATTTTTTCAACTCTTTCAATTTTCGAGCCATCGTTTCGCCAGTTATAAACAATAAAAGAAATGGGCAAAAATATCGTAAAGACATTTCGCGACGAAATGGAATATATAAAAAGGTGATAGAGTGTAGGGCAAGAGCCAAAGTTATACGTGCATCATAGAAAATTTACGATCGGAGAAATCAATAAAAATCCTCGTATTCGTTCACCGAATCTAAGTTTCTCTCAATGCAATCTGAAACTTCCAAGCCGTTTTCACAAATCTTCAAGACTTGCAGAATCGCACATGGAGCACTTCACTTGCCGATAACTGTTTTTCTATTTCTTTTGATTTAAAATATTGGTGAAGTTAGCAATTTTCTTATTACACGAGAAAGTAATTGTATAGTAATAATTGCTATTTTTGATAAAAAAAGAGGAAGATACTTATTTTTTGCGAAAACTATGTACATTTTAGAAATACAGGAAATAAATTGAAATTTTTACAAATACACTGATATAAATCATTTTTTACAGTTATATACAGTAAGTTTTTAAGTATGTTTTTAAATGTTGTATAAAAGTGTAAGAAGTTGGCGAAAGTTAGTTTGACGAAAGTGAAAAACAATTTTCGCGAATTCCATAAAATGCAAATACTGATAGGAGTTTAATATTGGTTCAAGTAAGTTAAAGTAAGAAATCCTCCTTGATATCGATTTTTAAAATATAATTTATAGTTATCGGAAAATTTTTTGATGTCAAACTTTTGTTTCAATAAAGAAAAACGTAACGATGCTATACTTTCTATGTATTGAAAATTAATTAAAAAACATAAGTCTTCGTATTCACTATAAGAAAAAAGGTTTTACATCATTTTAATCAAGTATACTTCAATTATTGAGTTGTGTTAACTAATAATCCGTTTTTTAATTATTAAAGCTCATGCATGATCTATTCAAATACATTTTTTTAAATTTATTAAGCTAACGACTGAACTGTTAAGAATTCTTTTTATCAGTGTATGGTATAATTTTTTCATTTCCTTAGTACATTATCTATTTAAAATAATTTTACTACTCGTCATAGTAATTTCAGGGAAGATCGTATATTTTCCTCGTCTTATTGCTTAAGCAATTTATTATTTTATGAAAAGATGCGTTTATAACGATGTAGTTATAAATATGCAGAACAATAAATACATTGTCTGATTGTAGATTTATTTTATACAATTTATCAGTGGGGTAGAGATATTTCCTTCGAAATATGAGAGTAAAGATTCGCGTTCCGGTGAAGATAAATTATTTGAAGTTATAAACTATTTTACTATATTGACAGTAACTGCACGAAGTTTTCAAAGATAATATACTAAATATAACAATTTCCACCACCAAAATTATAATATTAACTATAAATTCATACGATTGATGTGAATAAAAATATCGCGAGTTTTACGAGATGTGATTGCATTCAAATGATTTGATGTATCCACAAAAATTGAAAAAAAAATATTAATTTTTTATTATAATTTGAAGAATTTTTTTTTTCAATTAGTGAAATGTTATACTTTTTACAACGACATTCGTTCCATATTATACAAGTTAATCAAACGCCGAAGCACCCACGAAATTAAGAGCAATAACACATACGTACAAGAAACAAGAAAGCAATGTGTAGACGCAAGAACAATTCGAGACTTTCTATATCGGAACTCTACGTCTCTTTTCGCATCATCCATCATTAATTTACAGCACAACGCGCGCAAATCACGCAGACGCACCCATAAATGTAAAAACTACAAAATCATTACATCAAGAGCAGTAACTAACCTGTTGAAGATCTCCTTGAGCTCGTGCTCAGACACAAACTGGCCGAGGTTGGCGACGAAGAGGGTAGAGCAGGGCGCGTTGCTGACGGCGATGCTCGGCTGGGAGGACGAGGAGCCGACGGGCGAGGCCAGCGCCGGCGACGGTAAGAAGTGCGGCAACGAGGCGTGGATTGACGTTAGAGTCGTCGGATGTGGCAGGGACATTGGTGCCTGCTGCAAGTCGTTAATATCACAAAGGATTCAGATTAGTATGTTGTTCGGTACGGGGGAGGATATATATAATCGTCAGAGCGTGTCGTCCAGGAAACTGTCATGTGTGTTGGTGCATTCTCTGTGTACATAAACTGTTGGGATGACTGGATTTTTGTCATTGCAAAGTGCATTTGGAAATTACATTCATCGAGTTAGCATTTTTTCGCGATTTTTTTAGACTGTCTTTTGCAAGTGAGATTACTGGTTGGTGTGTTTTTTCGAAGTGAAGAAAGTTTGCAACAAAAATAATTGAAGAATTAAAAAAATAATTCTTAATTTCACTATGATAATTATATTTTTTTTTATTTTCTTTCTTTTATTATAGAAAATTTTAAATTCAATCATTTTATCCAAACTGGAACATAGTGAAATTTCCTTTTCATGCGATTTTTAATGAATTCACGATGCTCACGTATAATCTAATTTACCTTGAATTTTGACTATAAAAATATTGAAATTTGGCCGGTATTAATTTATGAAGAATTATAAAAGACATTCAATTTTGAAATTTAATAGCATGAATACAATTAAAAAATTTTGCAAAAATAAGAACCATATATTAAAGCAAGTAAAGTTTCTCACTGGTACTAATAATAGGGTAAAAATTTTGAATAATGAATACTTTTATTTAAAATTAAATCTAGTTCAATAAAATAAATACCATATATAGTATAAAAAATGTCAATGCGTAATACTGCGGTATATCTGAATATACAAAAGTTTAGTAATTTACGAGGCTTCTAAATTTGACTAATATAATTTTTAGAGTGATGTTAAAATCTTACTTATTTAATTATTGATTTCTAAAAGCTTTACTAAACATTAAAAACAATTTGACAATAAGTGATACTTAAAAATGTGAAAATTATATAGACAGTAAATTCCTTTTTTATTCAATATGAAAAAATGTTTTATATTAACTTAAATCAAAAATAGAAATATGACCTCGTTATTTTTAGTTTATTTTTCAAATGCCCGTAAATAATTGAATATTTTTTCTGGGTGCAATCACCTAATTTCAAGGATATAAATTACTTATTGAATTTTCAATTTGAAGAGTATATATCTTACAGGTATTTTTAGGTATTTATTGAAATTTTAACATTCAGTGAGATTTTTTGATAAAATTTAAAATTATATAATAAAATTAATTTCTAGAATTGTCGCTAAGAGAGAAAATTTACATTGCCTTAAGTCAATGTTATCAATAATTATTAAAACCTAGTTTTCTCATGGAATTTTTAACTAAAAATAAATGTTTCTCTAAAAAGTTGTAATATTTTATAAAAACTAAAATATGTTTGAGAAATTTCACATTTTTTTTCGAATTATAATTATTTTATTAATTTATGCTTAAATATTGTTAATTGAATTGATACCATGAATTAATTTTTGTCAACAACTTATTTTAATTTCTGTATAGATCGTAATGAGATTTGTTAAACTCATTTGAGTATAGATGAAGTGAGCATCGCGATGTTATTAATACACGGTTTGCTACAAAAAAATCAATCATGTCAACAAATGATTTGATATAATTCTTGCTATCTAATAAAACTGATGAAAATTATGCTTTTAATACAACATATTGTAAAGACATTTTTAAACTTGTAATAAACAAGAATTACTTTCATCATTTGAAAATTTGTTAAAACAAACTTTATAGCTATATAATATTATTGATAATTAAGGTATTATTAACTGAATAGCTCTTTGAATACTGGATGCCATTAGATTAGAACCGTAAGTTTCTTTACAGTCAACTCGCATGCACAAAGTGTATATTAGTCAGACATGGGCAATAAAGAATTTAGTTTTAATTTATTAAAAAAGAAACACACACACACACAAATAAAAAATTTTAATAAAACTAGAAATTGTAATTTCAACACTTGAAATTAAGTGCTACTTTATGCAGCGAGGCTAAAAGCCTCTTTGATCGGAGCCACATGCCTCCAGCACTCATTCTAAAATCGAATCAATGAGCTCGTCTAAACAAACATTTTAGCCCATGACTGACGGCCAGATACTCATGCTTGCGCTGCCTGCCGAACCTCGTCGGTCCGCAGACGCTCGCGCTTTGGTGCAGCCGTGCCATTGAAAACTTTATATATATATAGGCAAAAAAATAATGAAATTGCTGTTCGTTTTCTCTTATTAAAGCATCAGTTTGAAGTCACTAACGTGCATCGGGGCGCTCGTCGGCGGCTCCAGAGCTTTGTCTGCAGATAGTCAAAGATAGGAACGTACGGGGACCTGTGGGTGTAACGCGGGATGGACGAGGGCCGCATGCTGCAGGGTCCCGGGCAGCTCTCCCGCCGTCGAGTAAGCCAGTGGATGGTGCCAAAGTTCAGGTCCGCCTGGGAAGAATGGGCTTCCTAGCGCTGAAATTAAACGCAGAACGGACGATCCCCGTTAAAGGGACGAGTGTTAGTTTATTCATTATGTTTTTTCATACAGTATATAGCTCCTTTTTCATTCATCATACAAATTTTTCATTTTCAATTTGAGCTCTTCGAATTTTTCTGGAATAAAACCTCGTTTTTTTTTTTTAAGGATGAATCCTTAGAATTTTGTATCGCATTTATATGTGACATTCTGGTAAAAATTTAATTCCAAAAATTTCGAACAGCGCGCTGATGATTAATCCGAGTTAGTCCTCTTTCCGCTCATGTATTTTAAACGGTTACAGATGACTGTTTACGCTGTATACGCGACCTTGTTCGTATTGCTAATATTAAGGAGTTGAATGGGAAGTTCGTAGCATCATGACGTTAGTTAATAAAAGCATATACGGCTGTACGAATAATTTACAGGTGCATTAGTAAGCCCACGAGATACAAATTTGTGATATTTAATTAGGTTAGTTGTAAAACGAGACGGTAAAATGATAAATGAACCTTGTGTCTAAATATGAAGCACGAAAATGCAAATTGTTGGCGATTGCTATGCACTCAATCAAACATTTTATTGCTAATGGGTTAATAAAAATTTTACTACATCGTACCATGCTGATTTACTGAAATTTCGAGAATCATGCTAATAAACTTTCAACTTTTTTCATTGCGAATTATAAATTTGATCAATAGACGCCGAATAACGCGAAAGTTTAATTTTACAAGTCCCAAGTATAGGTGAATACATTTATTTTCAATCCCAAAGCTCGCCTCAAAAATCACGATAAAATCGACGATTTGTTGCTCTCTCAGCCGGCGCCGAAAAAAGAGCAGCGCCGAAACCCGTGCCAAGCCACAAACAATTCCTACCGAAAGCAAAAGAAAAGCCAAAGTCTCTCTCCCTCTCTCTCTCTCTCTCTCGCGGCAGCAAAAAGCTCGTCCCGAATTTTGTTGAGTTCGCGCGCTGCACTGCGACGTCGCGTTTTCTCTCCCTCGCTGCCGCAGTGCTCCACCGGCTCAAGACTCGTGTTTTCCCTTCCGTTTCTTTTTTCTCCATAAATTTTTTCCCTCCTTTTTTTGTACCTATACACCGTCAACGTATACGCAAGTTGTTTCTCCCCCGCTTAGTTGCGTGACCGCTCGCGCATCATACTTTATTAATGGCGCGCACCTCGGACTGTCATTGGCTTATCGAGGCGGCCCGCTCGCGTTTATAGCACAAATGTGCCACTCGTTTTTTTTTTTCACTTCGATCGCCCCGTTCGACGCGTGTATACGTAGGGGGAAAAAGCGAGCGAACGAGAGCGAGCGGAGCTCGGGCGCAAATCGAGGTTATCGCGGTTATACGTTTTGCGGTTCCGTCCTCTCTTTCATGAATCGTTTTGTTCGTAAGCGCGGTTACGCCGAGAGAGCCGTGCGCTGACGAATTATTAGAGAAAAAGTACCGTAATTCTCGCTTTTTCTGGCTGAGTTGGTTGCTCAGCGGGTGCTGGCAGTTGAAGATTTGTGCTTCTTGTTTTTCGCGAGTTTTAGATGGAGATGAGCGTGTTTGTATTTACTAGGCTTGAGCTTTTATTGTTTACGCCAAGATTCTTTTCGGATTAACCTGAGCGAATTTAATAATGTCTAGATATTGCTGTAGAAAAGTCTGATTGTAATGAAGTTATAATAATTAAAGATTAAAAATAAAAAATTATTGACAAAAAGAATGCGTTATCGGAAATAGAAATTTTAAGCTAGAATATTATTATTACTTTGCTTCCTTTTGTCAATGACGTTATGTTAACATTCAAAACTTAATGTATAGTATGTTTACCTATAGGGAAAGCTATAATGAAACCACGATACAATTATAAAAACAAAGCATTTTCATTATTTCAATTATACTTATTCTACTTTGATACCCCATTTAGACTTAAATATTTACATGAAAGCGAGGTTAATCGAGCTTCTCAAGTAAAATAGCTTCATTTGTACTTTCTAAATTACTAAGTTATTACATTCGTGCCTTGTACAAATTCTAATACTAACTTTTATAATAGTTTATTAATGCATTTATAATCTACTTTTAACATAAAAGTCTTTTTAGTAATCGATATTGATTTATTTTGTCCATTCGCATTAAGTGAAACTCAAATGAAACTGGGATATTCCAATCGATCATAAATTATTTCCCTAACTTTCAGTAACATATTTTTAAAGTTCTACTTTATAATCAACTGAAAAAGTGTACAACTAACAATATTAAATTCAATAAAAATGCGCTTACTTTCATAAACAATAAAGTTACCATTAATAAAATTGTTCCAAAAATAAACATAACTTTATTATGATAATAAAATTCATGATTAACTTTCGTTAAAATGCACGCTGAGTATGCAGTCTTGACAGATTACCGTATGCTTCAAAATTTATTCAAATCCAATCTTGAAGTGATTCATATGTATGACGTAAAAATCCCGAGTAATCCTCCCTTCGCCCCATTTTTTTTTTTTTATTAAAATTCAATCTTTTTAAGGTCAGTTTAGCCCGCGGTCAGCCGCCCAACGAATATCGATCTTCATCCACTCCAACGCCTTTTCTCTTTCTCCTTATTATTTTCCCCTGCGCGCGCCACGAGTATAAATCCACGGCGGCATTTTGCAACGGGTGGCCATACGACGGGAAAAGCATTACGCGTATATATGCGCGTACACCAGCTAGTGGGGTATATGTATCGTATATCGATAATTCCGCGGAGGAGCGCTCGCTAACTCGCTCCGAGTACGAAACGATGTAACCTGTAACGACCGCGTCACGAGATTAATTTCACTCGGCGAGATACGTTGCGGTGGACCTTCTTTTCATTTTTTATTTCTTTATTTAGTTTGTACTGAAATGCATAGTGCTGTGGCTTAATGCGCGGGTTTAGACGTAAATAAAAGTCTATAAAAGAAACGATATTTTAGTAAAATAAGTGGATCTGTTATTAAAATACTTTTCTAGGTATAATTCGTTTATTATTTTATTTTATCTATTAAACGTTAACGTTTCACTATTTTAGTTTGGCTAGAAATATATCAAGAATATTTATTATATTATTTGAATTAAAGGGAAAATAATTATATTTTTGTTTAGATTTAACGTTATCAATATTTCACTGAATTCATAAATGCACACAAAATGCACTAATTAAATTACGGACGTAAATTTATTTATATTAATATTCAAATTTAATTATTAACTAACAAGTTGTATTTCAATTTAAAAAGAATAAAATAATCAAATAATCATTCATCTAAATACTTACTAATTTGCAATTTATATAACAAATAATTTAAATATTCACTCGATATTCAAAAATTGAAATAGAACATTTGGAAATAGTTCTGTTTCTTGATTTCGCTATCTCTATTGATAAATTTAAAATATTTCATGCGAATATTTTTAGGTCGAGAATACACGTTATTTCTGATAAATCAATCATGATTCGAGTACCGTAAAAATAGATTGCTTCTTCGCAAAATATTTTACTTTTTAATGTAGTTTGATATTCATATACTCTTTATTTAGTATTCCACAATATATTTAATTTCCGTACTTTATATAAATAATGTAGTATAACAACTCTTTGTTCAGTTTGTTTTTATACTTCCGTTTGTTCATATTTCAGAAATGATAGAAAAAACGTGTAGACAACTTTCGAGTTTCACAAATTTCATGAAAGAATAATATGCCGCAAAAAAGCCGTAACTACGTGTTTCGATCGAAATCTAAAAAGTTGCTCGCGTCTAAAAGTACCTAATTGTCCTACGGTCGAGCCGAGCAACGGTTATAAACGCGCAACAAAGACCAAAAAGACGTAGCAGAGCGTCAGCGGGGACATCAAAACTCGTGAAAGATCTCGGAAACTCCGGTGTTCGTGAAAGTGAGAGAGACTTTAGTATTGTGTGAGAACTACAAGATCAAGAAAAAAACAGAGTATACAGGGAAGGAGCAAAAAAGAAAGTCGAGAAAAAAAGATATAACGAAAGGAAACGAAAGACAGAAAGATAGAGAAACAGATTGAGGAGAGATGTGCCTTTTCTACGTTCCGGCAAACAGGATCGAAGACGAGGATTAACTTTTGATAGACTATGATTTTTATTTTCCCGGAGAAAATAAAGTGTTTAGCGCTCTTAGCACTTTTCGAGAAAGTACTTATTTTTGTGCAATATTGCCTTACCGTCATCTATTATTTCTAAGCAATTTCAAGCTTACGGTGGAGTTTCATTTCAGAATTTTAATTTTCCTACTGTAGTTGAGTGAAGTTTATTTAATGCAATTAAATCAAGTAAATTGAAACAATTTCTTTATTAATTGGATATAATTGTTATTAAAATTTTGTTTATATTAGCGTTTCTTTATTTAGTTGATTACCATTTTTCACATGTAAAAAATTTTCTTATTGCTTTTCTTTTTGCTTTTTAGTTTATTACTACAAATTTATATATAAACTATAAAAATTGTTTATGAAGTATACATAGTATTTATAATTATAAAGAGTGAAGGTTTTTTACATTATTATTGTACGATTATAAAGTTCCAAATGAAAAGAATATTGAGATCAATAAAATAATTAAGTGTCTTGCTACCTAGGACTTTTTCTACTTAATATTTCAAGATATAATTACAATCTCATATCGTTAAACTTAACCTAATTTTTTTAATTTACCCTATATAATCGAAATAAATTCATTAAACCTTTTGTTTTTTTAAAGTTTGAACTGGTGCGGATTAATGAAATTTTCTACATCTTCAACTGAAATGATTAAAAAGTCTATTCCTTAAATCATTCCTATTAATTAAGCAATTTTTAATGAGAGAATTTAACTGAACTCGTATTATTAAGAAAAAATCCTCGGCGTCGGTCGATGTTTCTGGGTAGTAGGCACACGAAAGAAATGAGACAGAGAGAAAGAAAAGTAGAGCGAGAAAATGAGAGAGTGAGAGAGAAAGAGAAAGAGCGCGCGAGAAAAGAAAAAGAAAGAAAAAAGTAGAGAGAAAAGAAAGAAGAGAGAGAGAGAGAGAGAAAAGAGAGACAAACGTATAATCATCAGCGAGTGAACGAGTGGCGGTGCATACTTACGTCCAGTTAGAGGGTGCATCAGAGCGGGGTGCGAGGTGGCTGCTGCAGCGGCTGGTTGCTTGGGTTTGCTAACCTTTGTGTTACTTTTTGCAAATTCCAAACGTATGGTTTGTGGCATATCAGGATCGAATCTAACCCCCTGCTGCAAATATAGAGCCCTAAATTAGTAATATGGAGAGGGGGGCAGTGTAAAGACGGGGGTTGGAGGAGTCTAGCACACACTGTGCCGTAGAGTCAATTAAGTGCATTTTTTTTGGACAAATTTCGGGAGTTTTCACAATCGTGACTTTTTCTCTCTCTTTTTTTTTGTTTTACTTTTTTCTTTTTTGCTTGCTTATGCTGTGGATTTTTACGGTGTGGTTCAGATTATTTACGGTGTCGTGTGTTGTACAGGAAAATTAGCTTTCTTACGACGTTTTTTTTTTTTTTTTTTTTGTATATGCCATGTGGTTTTCTCTGCTACGGGGATTGTTCATTATGTAAATATAGCAAGCTAGTTATTGCAAGATACTTTCACGTGCATTGTAGTTTGTACATACTAGAAGCCCGAGTCGTCGTAGCTTGTTTTTTCTCACGAACTTTTCTTTTCAAGGAATAGAGAGTAGAAAAAATGGATGTATCTATTTAAACGTTGCACATAATAATGTATGCGTGATTTGTCAGTTGCTTGGTGTGATATAAAAGAGTAAAAATATAAAACAACGTGAATTCACTCTTGCGTTCGGAAGGCATCAATATTACTCTTTTCAGCGAGGCTTCCAAAATTCATTCGATTTAATGAAAATAAATGCATTTTCATTGTACCTATAGCCAAAAATCGTCGAATTTTGTAAGTCATTCATTCAATATTATTCAAAAGAATAAAGGATACGTTTTAATGAAGTTAAAATTATACTTTCAAATAAATTTTAAAAGCTCGCTTGAAATAATTGTAAGGTGCGACCAAAGTTAATGCCAATACTGCAGGTAAAAAATTTGGATAAATACATCTGCAAGCTGTTTTTCACAATTAAGCGAAGTTATACCGACATTTTATCATTATCATTACCATAAAATATTAAAACAAACGATTAATTTTGAGGAAAAACTTCACGTTAATCATTGTGTAAATAAAAAAAGCTTGCAAGTTACGTTAATAATACGTTGTTAGAAACCACGTAAGAGTAGGGTACAAGGGGGAGCAAATTATTTTCAATAAATAGCTGTGTAGCATTAACCCGTGCCAGCTATATATAAGTCAATAAACTCAATAAGGTATTAGGATGCGGGACTACTGGATTGTAGAGAGAAATAAAATTGCTTTACGTGGAGTTACAGAAGACCAAAGAGTATATAGGAAGTTAAAGAAAACAAAATTACAAAATGGCGGAAATAGGGGTGGATCAGGGTATAGAGAAAGAAAGAAAGAAACCGCGCACGTAGTATGACGAACCGCTATTATAACTCGCGCAATGAAACTCAGAGGAGAACCTAATCTTGTCCTGTTTTCATTTCATTTTCCAAAGTCGAATACTCTTAATGTGATATGAGTAAAAGTTTCGTCTATCACTCGGTAATATCCCTGCTTTCTAAAATTATATTATGTTTTGCGAATTTGACTAAAATTTCAGCGGTAAGTTAGTTTAGGTGAAACGAATGCTTACCTGTAAGTCCTGTTTCGCAGCCTCAGCGCCAGCTCTCGTGTGAAAAGTCACAAAGCCCACCGGCTGAAATAATACAAAGATATTTTGTGTTCTTGATCGTTTTCTTCGACTCATTCGCAGTCTATGCATTTAATACCGATAGATCTCAATTTAAAAATAGTATTGAGTAAGGCAACAAAATTTTCAAGTAAATTAACGGAGTTTTACAGTCCTGCTATTATCGACTGAGCAGATTATACAGTTATTTGACTATTAAAAACTTTCAAATAACAAATCCAAGACATAGTTTCCTCCATTATGTTCACTCTACATCTGAGCAAAATTTAAACTTAATAATCCGAAATGCCTAATAGGATAGCCCTTGAATGAAATTTTTAGATTACCATTTAAAATTGTTTTATTGCATAAAAATTTCGTTCAAATGCTATTCATAGAAATCTTGCAATATTCACTTGAAATTTTGTACAGAGATCTGATGTATTATTATATGGGAGGCAATTATCTCCGAGATTCAGTATGGAACCCCTTAATTCAAATTATACATTGTCTACATAAAAGATATTTAATTTGAAAGAATATTAAATAAATCAAGTGTCATTCTTGCAGTTATAATTTATGATACAGAATAATGATATATCTTTAAAAAGTTTGGTAAAAAGGAAGTATAAAATATTAAGTCCATACTAAATATTATTCTGTTGCCATAATATCGCAAGTAACGCTCAGACTGAGAGAACTTTAGCGTGTATAAAGCGAATCGATCGCAATTTAATATTTGCTCTAACCTGCCTTTTTAATTGTAATGAATATTTTAAATGTTTTTCCCCGACAAGGCGGACAGTAGCTATCGATTTTCCGTGCTATTATTATGAATAATAATATAGAGTTTTCAGTTAGCTATGCAAAAAAATTAGTCGATCGGTATTTCTCGCTATACTCTCTATTTTCCATTTATCTTTTAAGTAATGTGACAGTCGGTATTATTCAACATTGAAAACCAACGAAACAAGAGCGCAAGAGCCTCGTTGTCCCAAGAAAATGAAAAAGGAGAGAACGAGCCCGTCGGTCTAACCGTTCCATTATGAAAAAGTAACGCACCGCATAATTAAAACCTCGTTAACCCGTAATTTCCATCAAGCAACGCCGGGCTAAGCGAATTTCAGAAAATCTATTATTACCGGGCTCCGTCTTGCAGCACTAATTCGCTTTTCAATCTTCATCAGAGAGCATTCGAAAAACAAGGAAAGCCCGCGCTCGAAAAATCGATTCTCCGCGTTCGAAAAACGGAAAAACCTATACGGATGCAGCCTTCTAATTCACTCTGCGCGAGCAGGAGTCTACCTACACGCGACTGACAGTCGAACAATCGCCGGTCTACGTGTATATATACCAGCCAGAAAGTGATTCCGGAAAATCCGATCGAATCGCGTGGCCTGTAGGTATATCTCCACGTTATACCGGCGCCCGCCCGAGTATCGATTCGTTCAGTGCCGTACCTAGCAGTGCCAGCGCGCGCCCGGCAGTTATAGAGCGGTTAAGCGGCCCGAGCGGCGCACAAAAAATATATAGTCTTCCCATCGCCGTGTGGACGCCGCTGTGCGGAGGAGGCCGCGGGGCAACAAAAAAATGAAAACACCTCGGAGAAACAATCGACTGTCGCGGAAAAGGGAACCTTTTCCCGGCTACAGGTTTTATTTACTTTTTACGGACTGTTGTCTGTGTACAGGTGTAGGCGAGGTCGGAGCGCTTTTTTTTGCTTTTTCTGGATTTCTTTATTTTCCTCGGGTTTTTACGTTATTCTTTGAGTTTAGGCTAAATGGTTATTGCACCGCAATGCGCAATAGGCCTATTTGATACTGTAAAACGCGAAAGCGGACGTAATGCCTTAAAATCAATATTTCATGGTAAGCCCTGACTGTAATTTCGTATGAATGAATAAATAATGGATTCGATTTATACACAGAAATTGAATTTTTAAATAATAAATTATTCGCGGTTAAAATTCTATCGCTTATTGGCAATTTCGTATATAGACGCTCTTCGTTATTTTAGTAATGCAATAGACTAATTTCATTTTCAGTTCTGGATTTTATGATTTCTATTTAAGGTACTTATAAAAAAACTGAAAATAGAACTAAAGTAATTGTTCAAATATATTATTCTACTTACCGAGGCTGTTTTTCCATTTTTGTTTGTGACTTTTAACAGAGAGCCTTCGTAACCCTATAAAATAAAAAAAAATGTATCAAGAATTATTATTTGCGCCTTAATAACTGTATTTGTCTCTCTATGATTTTCATGTCACTATAATGTTATTATTAAAAAGCAATTAAGGGAATCGCGTGATAAACAAGTTTTTATAAATATTGGACAGCTTTATATGAATAGAAATACGTATTAGGGCGCAGTTTGATTTAAATCGTATTTGTAATCTTGAATTATCTATTTTCAATACTTAATTATTCATACAAAACGTATTTAGATTTAACACAATAGAAGCAGTTTTAAAGAAGATTTTATTTATTGATTATCATATACCAGACACGATAGAAATTGCACATAATAGAGTATAGACGGATACACTTAACAATACAATAAAAATTGAATATCAAAAGAGAATTGCGCAATAAAAGAAATAAATTATATTTATAGAATATATATTTAAGGTCATTTGAAGTAGTTAATGAAAACTTAAAAAATGTTAATTTTATTGCATCATCAACCCGATTTACCTATTAATAATTCTTATATAAGCCCTTCAACATATACTTCTAGTAAAATCGTTATATCGGATTTTTACCTGAATTCCATACCTAGACTTTTTCGTAGTTATTCAAGACAAACGAACAAATTAACCAAAACAAATTTAAAAACAAAATAAAAAAATAAATTATTTGTTACTAAATTAACAAAACACCGATATCCGAGCTAAACCAAAGTGCAGCTCGAAATAACGCGCGTGCTTTAATTGCAGTAAAAAAAAAGGCCGGCCCGAAGGAAATAAAGGCGCAAGCAGTGCATTTTATTGTGTACACATAAAACAAACGGCGAGTAGATATTCCGCTTGTTACGTATTGAATAAATGGGAAAGCCGGAATGGCGTAGATGAAGCTGCGGTAGACACTAACCTCGTACGCTCTGAAAAGAAGATAGAGCTCCCTCGGCTTGGCGTCCATCGGCAAGCCACTGACGAACAAGGTGCGCACCTGAAAGCAAAGAATGGAGGAAGGAAGGTTAATTCAGTTAATTAAGGTAATTGCCGGGGCGATAAAGAAACAGACGAGAGAGTAGGAAAGAGAAAGGGGACAGTCTTCTTAATCGTTGCGGTATAAAGCTGATTGTGGAATTAATAAAAGCGATATCTCTCTTTTTCTTTCCTACGCCTGTCTCCTGCGGCTACCGGTAAATTCATTTTACTGATGAACTTTAGTCTCGGAGTCTAATGTACTTGTGGGGACTTATTTTAAAGCGCTCGCTTACGTACTTGTCAATGCGCTTTCAGATTTGCCGCGATTTTACAAAGACAAAATTTGATTTGTCGTGAGTTTTGAGTTTTCTGGCTTGATCGACTGAGGGTTTCTGCAATTTAAGAATAACAAGAACGTAGCTCTGTTAAGTCAGTCGAGAACACTTTGTGGACTCTTTGCCACGCCGGGCTAATTAGCAGATACTTGGACGTCTCGCCTAATTTGTGCCCTGAGCACGCGCTATATGAAATAATGTCTTGCAATTTTTTTTTTTTTTTGCTACAAAATTTATACCGGGATGAGCGTTATTTTTTATCGTTTTATGCATTATTCATTAATTGCCCGCTGCTCGCTAAGTATAAGGAATCTCTCTCTTTAAGCTTCTTTTAAAAATACTTGCCCAAGACGCTGCGCTTGAATTCGTAAGAAATCTGGTTTTGTATAAAAAAATAAAAATCCATTAGTCCGCGGATTTGCCCAGCTTATGTAAAAATTTTCGTTTCATAACTTCGTCAAGGTCCAAATCCAAACAAAAAAATTCCCAACATTTGCTTATTTTAAACATTAGAACAATTGAAATCAAGGAAATTAAAACGGGCCAACATCCTTCCCAGGAAACCGAAAATTACCGCGCACTCGTACCCTCGAAAGTGTCACCTAAAGGCAGTCGCGCGGCCAAAATCACCTCTCCCAACACCATTTAATTAAGCCGGCTCTCTTGCTAGAAAGGAAATGAGATGCCTTCCTCAAGCTCTTCCTCTTTTTTTCCGGCGTACACACATACACACAGCCAACCCACCTTTCCCAGCCGAAAAAGCTAGAAGGAGAGAGACACGCTTGCGCGCGAGACGAGAAACACAGCAACGAGGTAGGTAGAGATTCCACGATCGCAATAAAACTTCCGGTTTATTATGCGTCGGGCCCGCGCGGGTGTAGTGTTTTAAAGCCGGACGGCGGCGGCGCTGGTTATCGGAGCCGAGCTCCGCTTTTGTAATACGCTTTTTTTTTCACGCATTCGGCAGAGCGAGCGAGAGAGAAGACGGAAGCACGCTCGGTGAGCGCTGGAGGCCTCGCAGCGGAAGTTGGCCGCGCGCCTGCGCCCCCCCGCCATGTAGGCCTCGGGCGTCGGCGCGCGAAAGAGTGTGTCTGTGTAGGTGCGTGCGCGTTATAATATGTAGGAGAAAGCGGTTATTGTCGCGTTTCCAGTGATCTTATTATGACAGTCATCGGAGGGAGAGATGGTTTTATTGCATGCGCTGCAGCGACGCTTTGTTTGTTTTTGCTTAGCTTGTGGGAGAGGCCAGTGTGTATATGTGTGTGTTAAGGTGAAGTGGCCGAGAGCCGAGTAAGTGGCTGTGTATGCGAGGGTGCTTTGTTTAAAAACAGAAGAGCGGCACTTTAATTGTCCGACACTTCGGGATATTGGCTCGAGCTTAATTGTATTTATTCAATTGTCCTTATACGACTGATCAATGCTCGAGAGCCGAATTCTATGTATTTTTTTTTTTATGAATTAATAAGGAGTTTTTTTGCTGGGAGAGCTCCTGTGTATTAGATCAATTTCACTGAGAGACTTTTAGATCGGGAATTCAGGTCATACGCAACGTGAAATTTTAATTTCGCAAATAGCTTTTAAAACTTTGACTGGCAAGTGCGAGCCTCATTTGTACGTTAAACTTGTCCGCGCGGGCGCGCGGGCATTTATAAAAGCCGATTGTGAAATATTTACGCGAGCTATAGTTATAATTACTCAAAACTCTATCGTCGCCGAGCCTGTGCTCTCAAATAAAACTAGGCCCTATCAAGCATCGAGCTGAAAAGTTAACTAACGGCCTGAATGGCGCTACGTTTATTCTTCCCGCCGAGCGTGCGCGTACACGTTTCATTAAGAAAAAAAAAGCTACGCCTCTATTAAAGTGTCTGAAGAGAGAGAGAAAAAAATTTGTAGGTGTCACTACGTCATTAATTTTTACAGGACGCGAGCGCGCATGACTCACTCGTTCAATTTTACCGCGCGCTACACGCGGCAGGAAAAAGAAACGTGTCGCTTATAACACCGCGCGGTATAAATTGCGCTTAATAGCTCTAAATTAGAAACTAATCGGCCGGCGCGTAAATTCGCGCGCGGCGAAGAAAAAAGCGCAGCAAAGATTTAATTAACCCGGGCGCTGGGTAATGTCTGTAATAGAGGCCCCGTGTGCTCTAGCTTTCTAGAACGATCGAAATGCACATGACATGGTTACCGTGCGGAGCGGCGTCTTTAATTGGGCGCAATATCGTAAAGTGCCAGGGGCTCTTTCGAGGGCGGCCTGCTGCGTACGCGCGCGTTTGTACTAAGTGAATAATGAAGATCCGAGGTGTATAGATGCGAGATGTCGGGAGCGTCGTTACCTTGACGCGTCGCCGCAAAAATAATAATAATTAAACGGAGATGCGCGAGGCTACTTTCGGCCTCTGTCTAGTGTACATCGAACTTGTGCGCACACGCCTGTGTATAAATATACAATGCAGCAAAGGCGAGGGAAGCAGAAAAAAGAAGGAGCCACGCGTCGTCGTATACATTACAATTGATTTGACCTCGCGCGATTTTATTATTGATAGCTCGGTGCTGCATGTAGCCTGTGATGTGTATGTGTGTACGAGTGCGGTACGTGTACATAGCTCTTTCGGAGCTTCTGTTTGTGATGTGTGCCGTTTCGCGTCGGCGCGGCTATGTAGCTCTTCCTATAGGCGCGCTCCCCCACCGCCTTATATGCGTCGATGCGCCGACGCGCGCGAGCCTTTGTACGATGCAAATTCAGATTGAGCGAGTTTCCCGACTGCGTTTTCTGTCTCTCTATTTCATTGGAATGTTCCCGTTCCGAGAGAGCATTGACATGTCGGCTTTTCTGAAGTTTCATGCTAAATGCGCCGAAATTCGAAGCTTCTTGGGTTAATCTTCGCGCCTGCAAGGATGGCTTATCGGACTCGGATATTATCTACTTGGCAAATATAAATCCGAGCCTATTGTATGTTATTATTCACCATTACTCACTAAGACTTTTTAAAAGCATAATTCTGTAGTTTTTGAGCTTTACAAGTTTCATTGAATTATTTCTGAGTAAATTTCACTAGCTAATAGAAAGAGTAAATCATGAAATGTTTGAACTTGATATATATCGTGAAACGGGTAAATACAGCAGTCAAACATTTACTTTGATAAGTAGGTCTTTAACATGCGTATTAAAAACGAATTACTTAAAATGACATTTAGATAAAGCATCCAAACGAACTAGTCAGCCGGCATTGATCTTAATCCTGATATAAATTCCTTTTATACGGAAAATATATCTCGCGTGTTTGTGTACACTGAAAGCAGGGGAAATCTTTTATTCAAAAGCAGAAGCAGCTTTTTCCAAGCGGAGATCAGTTTTTTTGATAACAGCGAAAAACTATATAGAGAAAAAGTAAATTTTCAACGTCTATCAGTTTTCAGGCGGCGAACAGCTTGCAAAGAGGCCGAGATTTGATCAAAGCTGGAAAAAGTTTGAGTCAAAAAATGTCCTGAAAATGAATATATCCGGGATATTATCGTAGAGAAAAAGCGCTCTCGGAATTTTCCTTCCTTTTCACTCGAGCTCATCAAAGATTCAAGAAAATTAGATCATCTCCTGTCCGCGGAATTATTCACCTCGATCTCCGGTGTATCCATAATACATCAGCAGCTAGGAAAATTACTTGGAATAAAAAAAGAAAAACACTCGCCGAATGGAATAATGCGCGTCGATCGATTGAAACGTCAGAGAACAAAGCATAAATCTCGAGCGCTTGGCAAATCGAATCTATTTACTCGTTAGCGCTCGGCGGGCCGGCAATAAACACATTATACGCGATTATAATACGCAGGAGAGCCACTCGGGCCACATATACAATCTCAAAGATGGCCTTCAACCCTACCTATAGGCGCGAGCACTCGAATCACCATTTGACCATAGCTATATACATTCCCCGCTAATTAAAACACACTCGGAACAATTACGTGTTCGGATGCCATTCAGCGCGCCCCCGGAGCGCCGAAACTTTCTCCCCCTCCGGTATTATAGGTAAGCCCTCGTCTCTCTACGACTTGGCAGCTCTCTCCCTCTTTCTCCCCCCCTGGAAAGCCGTAGACAGACAGCGAGAAGCCGCGAGCGCAAAAACAAAAGTCCGGACGATACACACACGAGAAGTGCATATATATAGGGGAGGCCGATTGAGCCGGGGCTCTCTCGATCGTTATACGACTTTTTCTAGGCGGCGTGTGTATCGGTTTCGAGGCGGCGCGGGAGAATCGTTACGTCGATAACGAACGGCGGTGTGGAGCTCTGATAATGGGAAAAGCTTTTTCCGTGAGAAAGCGGCTGTTACTACTGGGGGTGGCTTCGTGGTAGTTTTTCAGGGGAAAAATGTTGGTCTAAAGTAATGGAGCGGAGCGATATCGAATTAATTCATTAGTGCGTTCGTCTTTTTATGGAAATTGTCGGCTGGTTTGGGGAAAGCAAGAATTTTCGGATAATTATTGTTAAAAGAACTGTGTTTTCTGTGAAAAAAATTAAACGCGCGCCGGAAAATTAAATAAACCGCAACCGCAAGCCGAGCCATTATAATTTCGTTGTTGTTCCCTCCGGTACACAATGCTGACTTCATTATCAAATGTTTAATAATTAATATCGTCAACGAATTTAACGTTGTTTACTCTTGATGTTTACCACAGTATCTATATTTTCATTACGCTTATTTATATTTCAAGTAAACTAACGCTACACAATTCATGCCGTAGGCCTATTCTCAGCTATCGATCGCCAACCAGTGACTCAACGATGAGAAAAGCAAGAAAAATCATTTTTTACACCGGACGAATTGTATATTATAAAAAATGAGTCTTGAATAATTTGGCCGGCGTCTTTGGTAAGAGGTCGATCTACGCGGCGGGCACTTAATAAGCAAGAACAAAAGTTTCGGTATATAGAGAGGTGGCTGGCAATAGGGTCTCTTGGCCCCTAGCACGGCAAAGAACGCGCGAGACGGAAAAAAAGAAATGGAAGAAAGAACGCTTGAAAAGCCAGCGCGCGAGTCGGCGTCGCGAGGTTAAAGGCAAAGGCGGAAAGGGAGAGGGGAGGTATATATAAGGAGAGGGAGAGCGCGCCGCCTGTCACTGGCGACGGCGAGTCTGCGGCGGCGTGTATAGGTGAGCGCGCCCGCGCGCGCACTGCACACGCCGATCACTTATTCATGGCCCAAGAAATGATTCCGCGGCCTTACTCCCTCTTTTCTTTTCTCCCGGCTGCGTAATTCTCTCTGTAAGACGCTCGGCTTTGCTCTCTTTCTCTGTGCCTCGCCCGTTTTCTTCTGCTCTTGCCAGTCTGCGCGCGGCGGTCTTCAATTTTTCAGCTGGATTTCTGTTTAATGAGGAGCGAAAATTGCGAGAATCCGCTTACCGGACCTCGGAATGTGTGTAATACGCGGCCGTGAAGATCGCTTCGGAGTTATTGCTGAGCCGCTGGTGGGATTGAGTGATTAGCTCGCGTTTTTCTCTACTGTTTTTATGAGTGTTGGGAAGAATTGAGGAGGCTTGTGTAGTGGGGACAATGATGAGTTGATTTTAAAAGAGGAAGTATACAGGACCATTTTATATTTCTACGATATCAGCATATGTAACTGGTGTTAAGTCATGATTTCCGAAATTTCGACAGAAATTTTTAAAACCTTATTTTGGCTAGGTAGACGAAATTAATAAGAGCAGATTTCTACAAAAAGCAAACTCAAAAGACGTTTTTTCGGGGGACGTTACCCCGCGAGTCATCAGTAATTTAAAGCTTCAAAGTAAATTACACGTTCAATTATTTCGATGCGAATCCAAGTGATATTTCGTAGAATCGGGGGGATTGAATGCAGTCCGAGCCGTGTAATTTGATTGTCATTTATTGGGAAAGTGCACGCGTCATTCCCCAATTTAGGGAGACTCAATTTCTTCGCCTATTTGTAACTCTGACGCTCCTGTTATTTCATCAGCCAAACGAAGTTCATTATTCGAATGAATTTTTACCCACGAATAAGACAGTCATCGAATTATTTAATAAAGTCGCGAGCGACTTGTTAAATCCGCTTCAGTTTCATATAAAATTGCGAAGCTGCGCGAGTAGACACCTTAACGACGCTCTATTACGGCCGCGACATTTTGCAACAAATTAAGCTTTTTTTTCTCTCCCCTCGGAGCGATAAAATTTTTTTAACGTTTCTTTATAATTTATTGCAAAATAATCCGTAAACCGTACTTTATGGTCCTACAAAGTTCAGAGGTGCTGGGGGGCACTAAATTTCAAGTCACGGCAATAAAATTCTTGTCATCGTAAAAGCCCGTATGGAGTGTCAATATGGCTGCGCGATTTTGACACCGTAAAGCCCTTTTTTATTTTTATTTTAACGCGAAACAATGCAGTTTCTGGATGCGTCAACTTTTCAAGCCCGCGACTGTCAGCCATTGTCGGCCAAGTATTTACCGAGTCAAAAACTTTTTTATGAAAGTTGTAAAAGACTTTGTTATAATTCACGATATTCCGTTTCTTATATAAATAAAGTAGTTGCCTTAACTTTTGTGTCTTTCCACGACGTGTTTTGATATTTAATCTTCTTGTTTAGTATAAATCGGTAATTTATATAAAATCAAAAGAATCTGTTCCCTACGACACCCCAAGAAGACGTCTAAATAAAGTCTCGTTATTGTGAAAATAAATTTATACAGTAGAGGCATTTCGGCTTTATCGGCGCGACATCAAAAACGTTTAAAGCCCCGGCCTGTAGGTACTTTCTCTGACCACAAAAAGAGAAGCTCGCAAAAGCCTATAACCATCTTATGGGCAGTGCCAGTCGGCCGGCAGCCTACTCCCTAAATCTATCCCGTTATCCTCTCTCTCCCTTCTTATCTCTCTCTCCTTCTCTCTCCCATTCTTCCCTTACTTATTTCTCCGGCTACCGGTTAAGGCGTACACACGTACATACGTATGTATGAGGCCTCGTGGGCTTGAGCTCCTGCGTTTACTTATGTACGCTCCCGCACATGCTTCGAGAGCGAGATAGAGAGATAGATATGTAGGGAAACTGCTCGGCGAGCTCTGCCCCGGGTACAAATGAGAGAAGCTCGTGTAAGCTGCAGCGCGACGCCGCCTGCCTCTATCTACTTACTCGCACACACACACATACACAATTTCCCTGCATATACAGAGCGAGTCTCCGCAAGCATAGTTTTATAGCCTAAGGGGGGTGGGACACGTGTGTGTTCAGGAAAAACGGCCGAGTATTTAAATGGGCGAGCCGCATTTTTCTTGCCGCGCGTTATGGCTGCTTTTGTTTTGTGCGCTGGGAGGCTCCCTTTTTCCGGCTCTAGGATAGCCACAGCCAGAGTATCTATGGGTATACACGCGTAGTATTGATTAGGGAAGAGGCGAGTTTAAGAAAGTTTTCCCGCAAGTGCGTGTGTGTGTGTATGTTTGCGCGGCGCGCACCTCGGAACTTTCGCGCTGCGCGCTCGAAAGTTGGAAGTCGCCGAGCGCGAGGAAGGAAAAATAAGAAAAAAAGGTTACTTGCGCGAGGCGTTCGTGGAAACGGCACAGATGTTTAAATAAGTTAATGATGCATTGATTGGGAATGTGGTCAATATTAGAAACGTGAGTAAGAGGCTTTTGTGCTTCGTTTTAAACAAGCTGCCCCCTTCCTTTTTAGTAGAAAGTTATAAGTGAGCGATTATGATTTTTTTTTCTCTGTCGTTGGAAAAGTGCGTTTTTAAATCTTTATCGTATAATAATATGTAATAAGCGTGAACCGTTGTCAGTTAATTTTAATTTAATTTGCATATCGTAAATAAACATTTTTCAATGTTTACTTTTACTGCATTAATGTGTGTGCACTTATGAGATTACTATATGGGTGAATAGTTTACAAATAAGTAGAAATGTTATAAATAATTATAACCATCTACTATCTATCTGTAATTTATGAAGTAAAAAATTGGAATCAGATAACAATAGGTGGTGCAGCATAATAATACTGTATAATTTAGTAAATAACGAAGACTAAATAGTATAGTAAAAATGTTTAGTTAGCTTGACACACATGGTGGCAAATTGTTGTAATTTCTATTACATTTTGTCCTAGTTAAAAAAAATGTGGAAGCGAACTATTTTCAACTGAAATTAGCGGAAAACTATTTATGAAATTGACGTTTTTATTGTTTAAAATATTATAATACTTTTAAAAATCTGAAAGAGTGAAGCTTGCGTACGTGAAAAACTACTCTTTTACTCTTTAGACTTACTAGCATCACGCTTCCAGATCCTCTATTCTGCTCAAATTTTGAGATATATTTCTAGACATCAAAACATGAAGAAAACCAGAATATCAGACTTTTTAGCTCAAAAAACTCAAGTTACATATATATCCGTATTATGTTCAGTTTAAAAATCTTAAAATTAATTATTTCTATTATATTTTTTATACTTAAATAAATCAGCTCATAAAAAACTAAATATATAAAATACGATATTAAACAAGGTAAAACGAACTTTTATCTGCGTTTGACAGTTAGAAAATCTTAACTCTATTAAAAGTTAAAATTAAATAACTAAAATGCGCCGCAAAATTCTTGAGAAATGCAACTCTAATTTTGGACATATTTTTCAAACTCATCATTGAACTGTCATAACTTTTGAAGATGTTAAGCTTTTCTAATTTTGCAAAAAGCTAACAAAAGCTTGTTTTCTCTAGTTTCATTTTTTAGCAGATATTTTAAGAGTACACAATATTTCATTGTTATTCACTATCCACTCTTTTAAGGCAATGTAAAAGGGTAGCATAGCAATTCGTACAAAATATTATACAGAAACCCAAAAATTATGTTGCAAACATTCATTAAACCAGT
>UELX01001629.1:0-40841 GCA_900480035.1 Eupelmus urozonus | reverse complement strand
GATAAAGTGATTTTAACCTCGTGTAAACTTTCCGCACTCGCTTTACTCGTTCTTCGGTTAAAATCACTTTTTGATACTCCGTGCGCAAAGCTCGATTTCGCGCACGCTCGAACAACAAAGCGTATACTATATCTCGCTTTGTGCACGTCGTGTCAAAAAATACAGTTCGATACATAAGCGAGGAAGAGATTTGAACCACGTGTGGCCTTTTCTTGCTTCGCTCGTGCGCAAACGTTCACACGAGGCTGAAATCACTTTCTCGCACTAGTATCGAAATATACTAATTTAACAATTAAAGCAACCGATCCAATTTATCCACTTTTTTTCTTTCAATTTTTCCTTTTTTAGGATATATTTGTTTTTCTTTTAATAAGGTATTTTTATTTTTTTCCAGCAAAATGGAATACTTGTCAAAAATAAGATTGCAGCTTCATAGGTAAAGCAGCAGGTTTGGGAGAAGCAGAAAATTACAGCTTTGACAATTTAAACCCAACGCCTCTTATATGTTTAGTACATTTCATTCCCAACATCTTTCTCTATATATAATTCATGTTAATAAAGGAGTGACAAACGCCAGTACTTACACGTCACAGTACATCCGAAAATTCCTCGTCCAACTTTCATTAAAACCCAATTAACGCACGAAATTCCTGCTCTTCAAACGCTATAGCAACGTTCCCTTAGCTGTCACCCTTGGCCGCACTGCTCGCCTAATGTCATTTATCAATTCGCAACGAATCCCTTTCTCTCTGACTCTCTCTCTCTCTCCCGCCCTTGTAAGTAGATTTAAGAGAAGACGCGTACACACGCACACAGAGACAAATCGGAATGGAGCTGATTTTCCAGAGTGGCGAATGCCATTAAACGCGTATATAACAGCCTCGGGTGTGTACGCGCGCCCGGCATTTGCATACTTGGGTATTCATGCGACGTTCGGCGGCTTTCGACGCCAGGAGATTGTTATGTGTATGTATGCACCGACTGGGAAGGGATGGAGAGAAGAGAAGGTTTAGAAGCGGCGACGGAGGCTTTCTTCGTTTCCGGGAGGGCTTTGGGATTTATTAGGCTGAATTTCAATTGGCCCGAAGTCGTCAGCGATCGCGCTGCTTTTATAAGGTATACGTTCTTTTGTTCGCCGAGTCGACGGCTTTTTAGGCAGGAACATTTTCAGAAGGTTTAAGGCTTGTTTGGAGGGTATTTATAGATATTGTCGTTTGATTGAGTGTTCTTATATAGAAGCTAATTTATCGACAGGTAAAAAAATGTTTTATTATTATTATCAAAACTTAATGACACATAATAGTACGTCTTTTTTCTATTTAATTAAGTTTTTCATTAATCTTGACTCACAACATTTATTAACTTATTGTATATATTAAAAACAAATCTTTTATGAAGCTCATGATTTCTTATACAATATAACTGATTATGACTTAATTTGCTAATACACACTACTCAAGTTTATTTACAAATGTTTTATTTGTTTCTTCATGTAATAAATAATAAATTAAAATTACTAATAACTTGTATTTATAATGTGCAACAAAAAAAAAAAAAAAAAAGAAATCCATTGCGTTTAGGGGTTAAAAATAATTCAGATTATTTGAATCTATTTTGTGATATAAATTTTTCTATTAAATTTATTAAAACGCAATATCGATCTGTAACATTACTCTTTCTAACAATTAATTTTTTAATAAACAATTATTTCTTATTATTAATTTATAAAAAAAGACTATGGTTGGTGAGAATGTTTTAAAGTTTTAAATAAGAATCTATTGATCATTACAAAGAAGATAATGTTTATACTCAAAAACTGTGTGGTTGACTACGTTATAAGTGTTAAAATAGTACAATTCATTCCTTGTCTGAGAAGGTAACTTTCCACATGATGTGCGGGAAGTTTGTTTTAACGAACGCTCGGTCGGAAAGGCGTTAAAACAAGCTTTCCGCACGCCGTATCAAAAAATTATGTACGATATATTGGAAATAAAGTGATTTTAATCTTGTGAAAATTTTCCATCCTCGATTCGCTCGTGTGTAAACGTCCACACGTGGTTAAAATAACTTTACCTCACTTGTGTCATAAATAACTATTTTCACCATATCTTGGCCGAAAGTATCACTTTCGCTCCCGGCTCAAAATCACGTATTTTTGGCCGGGGTATGGTATCGGTCAAAAATAGTATACGTACCACGGGAAGAAATAAAGAAAGCCTTAGATCGCATGTTTATAATTTACAATTTACGTGCGATCTGGAACATTCTTTATTTTAATCCCCTGGGTGCGTAATATACTATTAACCTTGCTCTGACCAAAACGAGGTTGAAATTACCTTCTTACTCATGTATCGAATCGTATATTTTTATACAATGTCCGCATAGCGAGATTTAGCCTTTTTATTCAAGGGTGCACGAAATTGAGTTTTATACATGCAAAATATCAAAAACTATTTTTGAAATTTAAGTACAAAATAAAAATATATTAAGATTAAACAAATTTTGAGGATAGATAAATAAACGAAATAAAATATCATGAAAATAAAATGAAATAGGATTTCTCCAGAGACGCTTGGTGTGGCTTGTGAGTTAATAAATATCAATATGCAGAATGAAAAAAATTAAAAAACAAAAATTGCCTTTATACAATGATTCACGTGCACTCGAAAAATTGCAACGTTCAACAAAAACTTTCTTGCGATAATTTTGTTAGGTATACACATACACATATTTCTCTCCGTGCGTGCACCGAGCCAATATTCCTTTAAAAGATCTGATTACAGCTCGGCCTGCTCTATTTCCCCGTCCCGCTCTACAGCCGCGCACTCAATTATTTACGAAGAAATTTGCGCGAAAAGAAGTAGAATCCTATAAGAGGCCCGTCGGTGCTGCTTCTTTGCACGGCCCGGCTAATCCGATCACCTTGAAAAAGAGAGATGCATCCGTTCGGCTGTGAGGCCGCGATAATGGATATTGCCATTCGGAGGATCTCGCCCGTTAAATGAGGTAGCTCGTAAGGGGAGTGAAGCTGGATGTGTGCTTGTGAGCGCGTGTGTGTTATTGATGTGTGCGTGTGGGTGTAGATGTGAAGTGATGATCGAATGGTATAGGGATGGAGAATACAAAGTTGCAGTGAACCTTTTTTTGAATAGTGATAGAGATAAGAATAGGGAGGGTTATTGGTAGAGCGTAAAATCAGTAAGATACAAACTTTAAAATAGAATAGAGTACTTTTGAAGTAGAATAGACAGTCTCTTTCGTATTTGAGTAGGCAGCAAGTGAAGAGTAAAATATACTTAAAAAATACACTTTGTTACAAAAAGTGGTTTTAATCCGATCTCAGTATTACTAACAGAGTGATCTTTTGCATCTGATCTTTGTAGTCGAAAGTTAAGCGTTTCATTGCTGTGGTGCTGTTATTCTGCAAATTATTAATATTTACAATATATTAATTATTCATGAAAATAATTTAAATATTTTAAAATTTCTATTTACATGATAAATACAAAGCGTAAAATTAATTTTAAGTAAAAAGTTATCCTAAAAAATTATTATGGAATCCAAATTAAAAGAATAGCTGTTTCTTCACTTACGCAAAACATTCAACAATAATTAAGAATTCCATTCCCGTCGAGTAATTCATCCTAATTACAAAAATCCAAACGAGTTTCGTTACAGTAGTGAGCGTTCATCTTTTTCCCCAGTCCTCGCGGAATTCAAACGCACGGTATTGCTCGTCAATCGACGACTAAGTTCGAATAAATAATACAAGCGCGACGTGCAACAATTTCGCGCCCGATCGGACACAGCCCCGGCCAAAAGTGCCAGAAATTAATTTAAAAGCCGCTCGGCCGTCAAATTATTGCAATATTTCCGCCTATGACTGTCAATGCGCGAGCGCCAGGTAATAAATTTCCCATTAACCGTACCGGTCATTAATCAACGCGCGCAACGCGGCGCTGACTCTCCCGGATGCGCGAGCGCGCGACGATTTCGATTTTTGCCTCCGCGGATATGCCATTCGCGAAATTTCAAAGGTTCAGCCGAGCGGAAGCCGAGGCAATACTGGCCACCCACGGTTTTATATATATTTATTTTTTTTTTATTTTTTTGAAAGGGAGCATCAGGCGCGTGGGCCAATCGAGTATCATATGTACTCATCCACGTGAATTATATTGAATAGCTTTTGCGCGTTTGTATTGCGGGTCGACTGCATAGGCGAAAAGTCGAGACTGCAGGTTTGTGGGAGGGTATTGTAGTTCTACTTTGGTAATCAAATGTTTGGTTTGTGAGTGTTGTTACGATTTTTATAATTTTTTTTTATATTTATATTTACAATTTAATAATAGTCTTTGTTATATTTAGTATTTTTTCATAAAATCACTCTGACATTTACGTAAATAGTGGTGACTATTCAGCATTATTGATTGTAAAATTATCAATATTGAAAATAAACGTTTTTTGAAACACTATATCTAAGGTATTATAAAAACGTTTCAGAATGAATGTAAAAGTCTAAAAATATTTCTTTCAATTATACAATAAAAAATAAGTTAAAAAATTATCAGTAAAAACCTAAACTCACTTACAAATACAATGGTCACCGAGCGTCACTAATAAAAACCAAAATAAATTAACATCTCTCTACATTTCATTTTCGTAAACAAAATGAAAATGCTGACAGCTCTATCCTATTCAACTAAAAAAGCAGCGGCGCGCGCGAAAAAAAGGCCGTAAATCTGGTAGGCAGCGCGCGGATAAGGGGAAATATGAGCATGGCCTCGACTGCGACGACGTCGGTTCGATCGCCGTGCCGACATCGGCGACGAGAATGCAAAATCAAATGATTCAAATCGGATTTGGAGCGCTAGACGAAAGGCGAGACGAGCTCGCGCAGAAGGGGGAGGGGGAGGTGGGTGAAAAATGAAGCGAACGGTAAATACGCGCCTGCTGGGAAATTAGGACTGATCTCGATGTGCTCCTGCGTTTTTTTCCCTTTTTTTTTTATTTTTTTTTTTTTAATTTGGACCAGGAGGACTCAGAGGACACGTCTTATTAATTGGTTTAACAGGAGAAACTTTTCACTGGTGAGTGAAGTAAGGGATTTTGCGAAGGGAGGGTATCGAGGTTGCCAGTGAAGTTACAGCAGTGTGAAGTTGTATTGGAATAAAACTTTTTCGGTGTCAGTGTTGCGTGCATGGAGACTTCCTATTAGTGGACTAACATTGCGGGGTAAAAATTAAAAATTGACTTTCAGATTAGATTTTCAGTTAGAAAATACTGTACTTCATATAGTTATAGAGTTCAAGTTTCAATCACATTGTGTTAAATTAGAAAAAGATACTATGTTGAATGGTTTGTAAAAAATTTTAAACGAGTAAGTAAATAAATTAACAATATAAAGAAAAATTTCAGAAAAAAATACTACTATGTTCAACTTGTCATTACTTAAACATATAGTGATAAAGTATTTGATTCCGCATATCGATTTTATATTATATAATACTAATTTTTATAAATTTATATCTCTACCCACTATCTCGTGGAACCCACATGGATCTTACATGGATCACATAACAAAATTTCATGCGTATTCAACGTAAACCTCACAAGTAATCACATGAGTTTTTAACTTTTTGTTATTAAAAATAGAACCCATGAAGAAAACATATAATATAGGAACTATGTGTGTGGGGGGGGGGGGGCATCCAGGTCCCACATGGGTACCATAAAAAAATCTCTTAGAAATAAAGTTATCTTTGCTTGTGCCTCTTTATCATTACGAATTTCAGGAAGAAAAAAGTAATTATATAAGAAATGAACTAATATTGTAACTCTTGTTATTTTTCGTCTGGCCGACCATCTATTTTGCCCAAGAACTGAAAGAAGACACACTCAGATAGCTGTATGGAATCCATTGTTCCCTACAGACCTATCTTCTCGTCAGCCTGTCTGTTATCTAACTTAAATGAACCTCGCGCTAACGTCGTTAGAAACGAGCTGCTGCAGGCTAAGCCGAGGGTTGCAGTAGGCCTGTATTTTCTCATTTCTTTTGATTAAGAAAGGGAATTTGGTGTTCGTTGTAATTAGTGTACTATGGTTACGTATCGTCTTTTCTCCATGTTACTCAAAAGCAAAACCTATAATTTTCTTAGTTTTTTTGTGTATTTGGCAAAAAAGGAAAAAATTAAATTAAGTTTTTGCAGAAAAATTTTTTTAACAAAATATTCAAAATATAATATATAAAAGAACTGTCATTATACTATGTATTAAAAACGGGTGACTGTTCAAGAAAACTATATAAACTTTATTAGAATTTATTTTTCGATGTCAAAAATTCTGTCTAATTAAAATGTTCTAACTTCACGCAATCACAGAAGAAATTATTTCAAAGCCCACACATGACACCGCGATACTAGATTGACCCTCTCTCAGTAATCATTTAAAACTTTTTTAATAAGCTTTATTTCTCGCAGCTAAAATTACAAAATAAAAATATTGTCGTAGGTTGTAGCTACTCACGGAGAGTCGAGGCCCTAAGAAGCATGAAAAGTTCTCTGCGATTGACGATATTAGCGGTTTGCAAGTTCCGCAGCAATTATATTAAAAGTTTTTTTTACTATTTTTAGGACAGAAGAAGTAGTAGGTAGGCCATTCGGAAACTTGAAGTAAAACTGAAGATTAGGTGTGATTTAGGAATAGATAGGAGTTGATATCTCAGTAGAGAGCTCTCCGGATTTTTTGATAAACCAATAGCGCTAAATTGGATAATCTTGCTGTTCTATTTTAATTTTGAGATTACTTAATTTACAATCTTGCTTGATTTTAGAGGATTTTATTGGAAATGATAAAGACAAATTTAAAAATTTTAATTTTACTTTTTCGATAATCCAATACTATAATCTGAAGTTATTGCATTTCATCCAAGTATGCAGGCTACAAACTACTACAAAAATAAACGGCGATTGATGTCTCAATTTTATTACTCATTAAGAATCTACCCGCGTAATCACCAAGGATAAAGCTCACCAATAGTTTTTATATGTAAATACCGTTGATAGTAAGTCGGATTCTTGTCTCAGCTCGATTAAAATATTCCGACTTCCGGCGGGATTACGAGTTCCTCTCTTGCTACCCCCTCCATACTTTCTTACCCGTACTTATACACTAATCTTATGCAAGCGGGATTCGCTTCGCGGCTGTTTTATACGAAGGCGGAATTGACGGTTTATCCGATGAGATGAGGTGTAAGTTGTGGTTAATTTTACGATGGCTGTTTTTTTAAGATTCGAGATCGTTAAGGTTTTAGAAAGAGCTTTTGAAGTTTTAATTACTTTCTGCAATACGCGGAAAAAGTCATTATTGAAATATATTTTATTCTAAAAACGTTTTTTCAGTTCTTGCTTATTTTATTTCTTGCCTAGTCTCTAAACTACTATCCAACTAACAATCTATTATCGACAAAATCTCAATCTTTTTTGCATAAAGACCGAGCGTTAAATAAATAGAAGATCAAAAAGACTAGCGCTAGCTAAAGTAAAGACAAATACCAAATATATATCCGTCGCTCTTTGTAGTCCCACCTACCCCTTCCACCCTCCTTTTTCTCGGCGGCGAAGAGAAGCCCTTAAAGGATTTCGGAGGCTGAGTTAAGAGCGAAGCGCTGTACCATGCAATGGATCGGATTAAATATTATTATGAGGAGGAACGCGACGAGGCGCACGCTGAAGCCAGTGCTGATATAGGTATATAATCGTGCTGCCAGTCTCCTGCCCGTTCTTCTCTCTTTTTCACTTTTACTATCCTTATATAATCTTCCTTCATCTTTTTTTCTTAGCTCGTGTCACTTGGATTTTGCTTTACTTTTGCGTGGCGCGGATCGTTTCGGCTTTTGCATATAGGGGGGAAGGTGGCGCTTTGAAAAAATTATTTCGTTTGGAATTTTAGAGGTATGATAGTTGGATTTTGTAGATTTGTTGGTTACTTTATTTTAAATCTGTTTGTATAAATTTGTTGTTTACTATTTTGAAAAGTTTTAAGAGATCTGATCCGACAAGCTTTTCTATAAGAGCTTTTTATTTTTAAATAGAGCTTGTATTATACATATTGTGTAAATAAAGTTAAAAAATATTTTTATTAGGAATGTTAAATAATTAAACTTGAAGAAAATATTAATGTCAGGCAGTTTTGCAATTACTTTTATTACATTTTACAAGAAATATATTATTATAATAATTCTGTTTCTTTAAATACTTTTCTAGTGACATTATGACTAGATTGAAATCTCATTCGAAGATTCTAAGTGAACTCAAAATGTCACTCGAATTTCAAATAATTTTAATTTTATTTTTTTAGAAATAATTGATTTATTAATGCATTTCAATCATGATATGTTCTAGTTCATAATCGCAACTATATTTCTGAAAATAGAAAAATCAATGTTTTGAAATGAAGGGATCTACAGATAATGCTAATAAAATATTTATACATTTAAATTTGAATGATTTTTTTTAACTTATATTCCGAGACTTTTAATCTAAATATAAAGACTACTGAGATACAAAACCATTATTGTGATAATATTGCAGCAGTACTAATTACAAAAAATACAGTTATTTATTAATAACTCTTTATAATTTACAAATTTTTATAAACATACCGCTTTTCTACACCGACCTACAATCGACAGAAACCAATCCCATTCAACCCCCTTTCCCAGTCACTCAGCAAGCTTTTCTCAAACCCGGCAAACGTCACCGTATCTCCGCATCCGCGGGCGCACTCTCGCAGCGCGGCTGGCGTTAAAGAGCTTTTTTTCTTCGACTCGCCGCTGGCTGCCTCCCAGCGGACGAATGCATTTTTCACTCGCGCGCCGATATAATCGGCCGTTATTAATCGATCGGGACACCGCGGGCGCACTTATTCATTTCCTTGGCGGTGGCGAGGAAATTTTAAAAGGAGAGGGCGTGAAAAACGAATGCATTTTTCATGGCCCGCGGGAATATCGGCCGGGCGAGCGAGCCAAGCCCTGTGGGGGATTATTTTAATAATAAAGGACTACTGAGTAGTAGCGCTCGTGGATTTCAGGCGAAATATACAATTTTTCTTTTCTCCTTTTGCCAAGGTAATGCTCCGGTTCCTCCGATGATGTAGCGTTTTCTTTTTCTTGGGTTTTTTTATCAGTGCGGGGTAAGGGTAAAATGTGGTTGTGTCGTGTTTCTTGGATGTTTATTGTACATTTATATTATGGTAAAGTAAGACAATTATTATTGATACCAATAATCACAAAAACCCAAATTTTTTATTGAATTTTAGTAAGTGTAAACCTATTGATTTTAAAATTGCAATAATTTTTTTTTTTTTTGAAACTAGATCGTACTGCTAGTACATAATTGGAGATTAGATTAGCTGGATTAGATTTGTCAACAAAGAAAATCTTTTCCGCAGATCAGATAACGAATAAACAGTCAACAATAAAATCCACATTAATTTTTTATAAAGGGATTTGAAAAACTCAAAGTCCTAATTTACAAATATTAATTTTAATCACATTCTAATTATTTAAAATATATTTTTAATAATTATATATCTATAAAAAATTAATATGCATGTAACGTTACTACTATAATCATCCTCAAAAAATCATCGAAACTACTCATCTTCACGACACGTAAGCTTCAACCGTCAGAGCGACAAATCTTTCGCAAAATTTTAATAAAACCCAAACCCATCTCGCTTTGAAAAGCATCGCGAAAAAAAGCGCGAAACAATGAAAACCGCGGCGCGCCCTTTCGAAATTGAAAACGTTTCGAGTCAGCCTGGCGTAAAGGGCGCGCCAGTATAGAGAGGAGCTTGCGCGAGCTTGCGAACCGGAAAGCGGCGCGAGGCCCACGGTCCAATGCGCGCGGTTTCACTGGCTCGCACGGAATTCCCGCGGCCAATTATACAAGGTTTGCGCCCCTTCCCCCCCGTCTTCTCTTGCCCTTTATTTTGCGAGAGCGTGAAGCTGAATTTTTGATTTTTCTTGCCGTGTGATGTTGCGATGAATTAATTTAGGGGTGGTTGATTTTTTTGAGTTTGATGTTTTTGGGTAAATATATTATTGTTTGTTTTTTATGTGATTGGATTGACTTTTTGGAAGAAACATTCACATTTTGGCTGAGAATTTAGTTGTGATATACTTATTTGGAAAGTATAAATACTTCTAAATAAATAGGTAGTAGTAAATTTGATCTTTGACGAACTAAGTTGTTATAGAAATTTGTATTTTATTAACAAATTGTAATGTCAATGATTCGGAGGGTTTATACTAGCCGCCCTTTTCAAGACTAAAACGTAATAGAAAAGTATTGTAATTAGTAAGCAACAACAGTTTAATTCTGTAAAAGTTAAAAAATTTTATTTTAATTTTAATTAATATTACTCTTAATTATTTGACATAAAATCATCATTTGTTTTAGATTATTTTAATTTAAGATCAAAATAATCCTGTAATCATCTAAATAAATTAAAACTATTATTTATGACTTGACTTAATATAAACTTTTGATTTTCAATATTTAAGTTAACTAAAATCCTATAATAATTCAAGCCATTATTTATTTGTAATATTTCAATAACTGAGGTATTAAATAATTCAATTTTCTACCACGGCTAAACCTGAAGGTTCTATAGAATTTTTTACATGTTACTCATACAGGATTAAGAAGAACCAATATAGATGCAGATGACTATATGTAGCCGTACGAGCAGCTTCGTTTTATTATTCATACTCTCTGACTAATTCTGCACTCCTTTGCACATCTCCGCCGATTTACATGATGAATTTTCATTTATTCCGTGAACTGGACTTCCACAGCTTCTTTGGTTTCTCTTTCTAATTCCGTCAATTGATTTATCTTTCGTGAAACTCAAGAACAAACTTACAAATATAAAAATTTATTTTTAAAAACTCGTTAAAATTTATTCGCTGTTCATTCACAGAAATGAATAGATGATTAAATGCGGAGGGCCGACTGAAATAGATCTACTATGGTTGCTGCCTTATACGCTTTCGATTTAATTTTCCGGCTCTACTGTTGTAAGTTCACGTAGCCTAAGGGGTTTATTCCTCGCTCAATCGTATCCCACCCTTTTTTCTATCGTTATGGCATTCACTCCAGTCAGTATCGTGATCTGGATCAAAATAAAAATTTAATCAACGGATCTTATCTATCGACCTTCCCCGTACATGAATAACCAGCGGCTCACAATTCGACTTACTCTTACAATTTTCAAAAAAAAAGCGTCATTAAACTCTCAACCATGCACACGGGCCCTTCAATCCTAATCTCGAATTCGCGGCTCGCGCGCCGCCGGATTAGCATAGCCACCTCCGCTTCCTTCTTTCCCTTCGTCCCCGGAGTTTTCGCCTCGTCGGCTACTTTGGCCCCGCTTTTCATTCGTCTCCCGGTGGCCCGGCGGTAAACAAAGCTCTAATGAAACTTCTAATGAGTCAAATCGTATTATCATTCAGAGTACCGAGCTTGCAAGCTCGCTGCAGTGTGTATATGCAGCGAGAGAGCGAGCTAAGTTCGTCTGCTCCGGGCGCATAAACATCGCGTACTCAAAATAACGAAGAAGCTGGAAGTTGCAGTCGGGGCCTGGCTTTTATTGTTGTTGCTCGCGTGGATAGCCGTTCCTCAGCCTTTGCGGGGCAAAGTTTTCGGAGTAAACACGGGATTTTTGGGGCGGAATTTTACGCGTCGCTGGGAATTGTTGCTGTTAGTGGGTAGGGATGTATTGATGTTTGTTCTTACGTTATGTATAATTTCATGTATCTCGTTTGTAAGAATAATGTAGACATATTTATACAATATTGTGGCAGATTTAATGATCGCACTGTAAATTTTTAATGAAAGATTAAAACGTTTGGAGTCAGATGGCCCGTTAATTACTCCGCCGCGGTAACGTTATTACGAACAAAGACGATTTTAATCACAGCGGTCTAACATTTGCCTTTTCACTTTCGATCATCCGCAAGCCGGCCCGTCGGGCTCGTCGATATTATAATTACGTGGGAAAATTCAAGGAAGACACTATATAGGCGAAATTTCGCGATTACGGAACAATGGAAGTGGAATAGCCAACAATAAGAGGCGACGGAGAGCCGTCGAAATATAAAAAGAGAGAGAGAGAGAGAGCGCGAGTCGGCGATTTTAATATAAGAGAGATTATTCGCTCTCCATTAATTAAATACCGACCGATGGCGCGCCGGCTCCTTGAAAAAGGAATTTTCCTTCTCGAGTCGAACCGTCCCTTCACCGCGAGAAAGATTAATTAATATCATGAATCCGTCGGTTCTTCGTTATTAAGTCGTCAAGTATCTATTATTTAAAGAAAATATAATTTTTCATTAAATTAATTTAAGGTTGTACAGATTTAATGAAGTTAGTATAATGACGGTTACCATATACAGTTCAAATTTGTTTGTATTTTATAAATTGTTATAATTTATGTAAATTTTACATATTTAAGATCACTTCTATATTTTTCGTAGAACAAATGAGTTAGTGGAGTGGTCCGTTGATCGTTAGGGCTCGGAACATAGCTTCCACTTCAGCATTGACTTTTGGAGACTTCTGGTCCCCAGCCGGCAAAACTAAGATCACTTTAGAATTTTTACTAATATTTTTTTTTTATTTTACATATGTCGTAGTTGAAAACCCCCTCGAAAGTGCTATGTAAGAAAGATAGGCAAAAATGGTAAAAACGGTCTTTGCGAAAATATTAATAAAAAATATTTTAAAAATGCAGAAAATTGATATTCTTAAGAATTAGAATTCTTAATTTCAAAATATAAAATCATACTTTTTTGCCAATCCTCAGATCAGAGTTTTGGTTGAGAAGTCTCATACTAGTTTACTCGCGATAATCAAGTAGGTACGATAAAATCTAGCGAAAGTACATACATACGTATCTAGTTATTTACAAAAAATAATATTACATTAAAACGACTAGATACAAAGATTTAATTTGTTTTCAAATATTATCTATGCAAATAAAACTATACAAAGAAAATATAATGACAAAATTAATTACATACATAACTATTATTCATTATCTAATATTTCGATTACCACATACATCGTATTTAAAACTCAAATGCAAAAAAAAAGATAAAGAGCACCCGCCAGTCGTCCGCTAACCCCTCGCATAAAGTTACCACTCGAGAATACCCCGTACACGTATCCGCGCCTCTCGCAGCAGAGAGCTACGGCTCCTGAATCGCCATTCGAAATTTACCTTACAAATTAAAGTAAATGAAATTTAAAAAAGTTTCCGCGCGGCCCGCAGAAATTCGTCGAGGAAAGTTTGTACGCTTTTGTGCCCGCGACGCTCGCGATCCAAGTGTAATGAGAGAAGCGGTTCGGGGAGAGACGAATTTTCCTTGCTCGGAGGCCAGAGTTGTGAGAAGAGGGAGGCGAGTAGGATTTCGGGAGGGAATTTTTTAGGAGTCCTTTTTTATACATTGATGGGTATTGTAGATTTTTTTAAAATATTTATGTATTAAATAAAGGTATAACTGCATTAATTGTTATAGAAAAAATAAGAAATACAACCCTAGAAATAATCACGTGACATATCACGTGACATTATGAAAGAAAAAATCATGTTTAAAGTTGACTAAAACACTGTTTTGATTTATTATGAATTATTTTTAAAAAATCACGTAAGGACCACCAAACGATTACATAAAAAATCACATCAGGTCATAAATAATAAATCACGTGATAAATAATAAAACTTTAATAATGTTTTATAAGTATTTGAAACAATATTTTAATCAATTTTAGAACATGATTTTTTGTTTTATAATGTTACGTGATTCTCACACAATTTATCATGTGATTATTTTTGCTAGGGAGGGTTTTTATAGATTGAATGATATACTTTATTTAATGATTATGTAGATTATTATAAATATAAAATAACATTGATATACACGAAAAAAATTTGTGCTTTCAGTAAATTTAGTTTAAATTTACCAATATATGTGTTTATAAGAATGTTGTACATATTTGTAGTTGAACTCTGAACTAGTGATAATAATTTATTTTTAGATTTTATAAGCAAACATTTAATATTATCGAAAATATTGGTGGAAGGTTGACTATTAACCTGTCAATTCACAAAATGAAAGTCTGTTAAAAAATTTTACTATGTATATTTATACAAACCAAAAGGTACGCTTGTAATATCAAAAAGTTAATGAAATTTAATTAAAATCAAACAATTAACACTTATTTTAATTACTTAACCACCAAACATAAACCTTTATCTATCAACTCATCTCACGTGAGACATTCGATCGGAGAGTATCGTTTTGAAGCACCCATCCCCAAGCATCGACACTCGTAAAGAAAGCAGTAAAACCCATCAGCCCTCGAATTTCCATACAGCTTCTTTCTCGCACGATATAAGACGATGGGGGCAGCTCCAAATTGATACAGCGCACCCAGGCGAAGCCACGACGCGTAAAATTAAAGCTGAAAAATGGAAGCTCATGGCGCGTCGATTTATCAAGTTCGCTTTTATATATAAGTATACAGCACAGCGCGCTCGTGTGCGGGGGAGATGCAGATAAATATATAGGGGCCCGAGTTAGCTCGGCAGCGGCCATCCAGAAAATAGAGTGTCGCCCGTGCGAAGCGGCCAATTTATGACACGTAATTAAAAAGTCAAGCTGGGGGTCTTAGGTTATATCGGCCGGAAACTCGATAACTTCGGGGTTCGATCGCCTTTCGATGATGCGCGATTGACGAGGTGGAGCAGATTTTTAGGGAAGGGTTTTATTGAAGGGATACGGTTGGTTTCGGTGACTGAATAAGCGTGTGGAAATATTTAGGAATTTATTGAAGTACGTAAACATGTCTACATTTATGTGTAAAAAATATTTTAATCTGCTTAAAAATTGAAAATATTAATTATTTTATATTCATGATTTAAAGGTGGTTTGTCCCCTTAATACTTCTTTCTCGTAGTATATTTGCATACACTGTCTGTCAGTCTAAAAAAAAATGATGCAATACTTTTAATTCAGTTTATTTCTTCTCAGCCGATCAAACATATTTTTTGCCTCCCGCAGAATCTTCCAAGCTACACCTCGACCGGGACTCGCAAGGGCCACGGAAAGGCCGGAGAGAATCCCCCGTCTCGAAAAATTTCCACAGTGGATTCGATTCGAGAATTTATGGTTTCATTCCTCGGCGCGGCTTTCGCCCGGGAAAGAAAATTCTCGATTGACAAATCCGGCAAACTCATATGCAATAAATCGTGGAGCGCGCGCCGGAGAGGCCGGTCACCTCGCGCCTCCCTTCTTCTTTCTTCTGTGTATACTTATACTTCGTTTTTTTTTTCGATGTCGTATTTATGGCCGGTGTCGCGGTGCTCGCCGGAGCATAGACGGGAGCGAGGTGAGAAAGCGGATTTTGGTTATTTGTTAGTGCTTTGTCTAAAATGCGAACGGAGCTTGGGGACGGGATAAGGAAAAGGGTTCGGGAGAATAAGAATATAGAGATTAAAGTCAGAGATGAAAATGAAAAAGGGTCGGTAGAATAGAAGGTCTTAACGAGGTACAATAAGGGAATAAAGAAGTTGGATAACTTTGATATTTGGTTTATAAGATGATAACGCAGACCTGTACATGATTTTAGAAATTATTTAATTGATTTACCTGACTTTATTGATGTATCTAATGAAATTATTCAGTTGATGATGTAAAAATATACAAAAGTAATATAATAAATTTTTACTATTTTTATCATTTTTATCTTATTGTACCTGTGAATAGTGATTTTTAACTTTCAAAGAGTAGGTAGTAACTTTTTCACTTTACAACAACAAAATTAAAGCTCACGAATGAAATATAAAATGGAACTTACTATCTCAAAAGTAAGCTATTCTACAAAAATATTTGAATAAATAACTTAATTTTCCTATTTCTCGGATAACGAAAATCAATCTTAAATTATGCACATTTCCGTGAAACTCGCAAAGCCGCTCGCAGACCTGGGCGCCAAAGGCCAAAACGGGCTAACGGGTTCGAATGAACTCGGGGGAATCGAAATTCACGGAGCTGCCATTGAAATTTTGATATACGCGCGATGCATTCAGCGCGCCATATACTTTTATGCCAATTAGTAACGATCCATCGAAAACGTGCGTGCGCCCAGCTGAAAAGGGCCGACACGCGAAATCAAAGCTGTTTCGAACTTTTGCCATTGGCGCGTTGCTCTGAAAGCATTAGATTTTATTCGAAACATTTTGAATGCCGAATCACGCGCTGTATGGATGGTACATCGATGACATTGATATGGATAGCGGCTATTTTACGTGAGTACTTACGTATTGAAAGCTGGAAATACGGGCTATGCGTCGTTAAAGTTGCAAGATGAAATTTAATATTTTTGAAGCCTTTCACGTGACAAAGTTGATGATTATAAATGCCTTTTTAGAGGTGGCTTCGTTGAATTTTCAAATGCATGAGAAAAAAATAAAAGATACGTTAAAAAGTTGAAAACTGAAGCTTTTTTTTGAATATTTTATTTGGTGCAGTCGTTAGATAATCTGAAAAGATTTTACATATGAAAAACTTTCTTTTTCCATTGACTTTTATGGAAAAATTTATGTCAAATCACTAAAATATCTATATCAAATCTAAAAAATGTAACTTTGACGTAATAAATTGGAATTATAAATTCGAATGGAAAAAACAAACATGACCGCATATAAGTGAATACAAAGAATTTTTAACTTTATTGTAAAAGATTTTAGTCTAATTATGATGAAAAATCAAGAAATATGTACATTTGTTCCGTAACGTTTTGTTATGAGAGATCGTTACTGTTTAGAGTGTTCGATTTACAGAACACGCCAATTTTAAATACATGCACTGCAAAACGAACACCAAATTAAATAAATCCTTATTATGATTTAATCAGAATGTGTTATCGTCAAAATAATTCTGACAGTTACTTATGCCTTAGTTAAGACCTAATGAAAAATTCAAACAGTAGGTCTAACTAATTGTATTTATACCCAAGTATTTATACCAAACTTTGCACTATCTCAAAACAATCACCAAAACACTTCCTTTACCGAGCTTGCAGAGCTTTTCTTATTTTTTCCCTCGATCCATCGACGCGTTTCAAGTACAAATCTTAGAAAAGGAGCAACGCGTCAACGCAAGGGTGGCAGGAAATTGCGTTTCATTGTAGCGAGCCGGCTGTTTGCGCTGCTCGCCCACTGCTGCCGAAGACGCGCGGCTACGAGACTAGAATCACAATTACGCTTGATATCGACGAGCTATCTTCGCGCGCGCACTTCGACTTGCAGGTAGAGAGCCTTTCTGCCTCTTGTCTTTACGAGGCTGCAGCGATTTTATGAGATTTTGGGATATCACAGGGTCACGATTTCGAGGAGGTCTGGAAGGTCTTGGCTGGGTGGACTGCGAGCTGCGCTATTACTTCCTCGATGGGTCATTAATTTGAGGGTTCGGTGCTTACGCTTTTGAGACGACTCTTTTTAATTTTTAATTTATGTAATTTATTTCAAGTTGCGTCTACTTATAACTTCGGCAATAACGACTTCTAGTTTTAATTTATAATGTTAAATTAAGAAGGAATTTAATCTAATTTAGCTGTTAGTTTATAAACAAAAAAAATAATTTATAAAGATTAAAGTTTATTAATTTTTTGTCAATATTAATAGTAAAGACAATTTAATAATTTTTAAATAATTATACTCTAAAATTTTAGGGTATTTGAATAGCTATGGAATAAATTTACACTTTATTTTCGAAAGGAATATTTCATTGGACGAATTATATGTTTATTGATTTAATAATATTATTAATCATTTTAATCAAATATTATTTTGGATCTAATAAAATATTTTATGAAGTTTAATAATTTTTATATAGACTTAAATAAATATTATAATTGTTTTAATTAATTATTTAGTGATGCGACGTTTATTGAATGAATAAAATATGTTATTGCAATGTAATGATTGAATAATTTGATTGATTCAATTAATTTTTTTTTAGTGTATAAAAATGTGTACAGTTGTATATATAAGCTTTATACATTATAAAATGTATAATTATTTTTAAAGATGAATTGAAAGAAATCTTATAAAAAAGAAGTTTAAAATTAATTATTATAAGAAGAAATCGATTTACTCTATGTTATCATTAGTATAAGTAATATAGTTTTAAATTAAAATGTATGTATGGATCAAGTGACTCTTATATTGAGAGCAAGATCGTAATTGTATTACTTCGATTTATGGACTAGAAATGTCAAGGGATGTAAGGTGTTTTTAAAGTATTTAAAACCAAAGATATACGCTCAAATTCTTTATTTTTTGTTTCTACACAGCCGACGTTAAAACCGCTGGCCACGAAAAAACAACGGCGCAAAAAAATGCACATTCAGTCAAAAAGCACGAGAAATCAAGAGCCGCATTGCATCGGATTGACTCCCGTACCTTACAAAGAAAAAAGAACACACTTAAATAAAAATTAAATTAATTAAGAGTAGAGCTGCACAAGCCTATCTAACTTAGTACTCGGGGATGTACTCGTCGTTGTGGTAGATGTAGACGTCCTTGACGTAGATGTTGTGGGCGTAGAAGGCGCTGTGGGCGAGCTGCCTGTCGAACGGATAGCCGAGGGGCTTGCCGTCGAGGGACAGAGCTCCACCGATGATGTCGCCGATGTACTTGTTCTCGTAGTAGTTGTGGAGGTACTCTTCCTGGCCCTTGTAGCCAGCTGGGTAGCCGTAGCCGCCGCCGTAGTGGCCGCTTCCGTAGTGTTCGGGTCCTTGGTGTCCCTGGTACATGCCCTGTTTGTAGACGGTCTGCTGGTACTTGCCACCCTCTGGGTGCTCGTATTTCTGGTAGACGTGGGGAGCCTTGCCTTCGTAGCCAGCACCGTAGCCAGTCTTGCCGTACTGCTGTTGTGGCTGTTCGCCTCCAGCGACGTAGTCCTTGCCGTATTTCTGGGCGTATTCAGCGTTGTATTTGTATTGACCGCCCTGGGGGTAGTTGTATTGTTCACCGTGTTGGTAGCCGTAGCCGTAGCCCTGGCCCTGGTATTCACCTCCCTTGACGTTGTAGTATTGCTGCTGCCAGTGTGGGTAGTAGTAGCTGCCTGGGTAGCGCTTGTACAGGTATCCCCAGTGCCAGTTTCCTGAAAAGGTAATGTTATTTTGTTTTATCGTATTCGTAGATGTTACGTAATAAATAGTTTGTAAAGGAGTATTACCTTCGGTGATGATCTGGGCATCGTAGTCTGGGATAACTTCGATGGTTTGGTATCCACCGGTGACCTTGTCGACTGGGTTCCTGCTGTACTGCTGGTATTCTTCTTCTCCAACGATCTGGTAGTGCTGTGGCTGGTAGGTCATATATTCTTCTTCGACGACTGGGCCGTAGTATTCGGGCTGGTGCTGGGTTCCAGCGGTGATGATGAAGAAGAACTGGAGTGGGAAACCGCTCTGGGATCCCTTGGGCAGGCTCAACCTAGCTGGGAAGCCGTACAACTGTTCGGGCTAAGAACGAAAAACAAAGAATTACGTTTAGAAACTGTATCAAAATGATCAAAATAAAGGTTAAAAACAAGACGATATTTACGTAGTTGATGTAGAAGGGGTTCTGGGAACGGAAAGCGCCCTGGACGCGTTCCTTCAGCTGCTGGACTGATGGCCAGTCGTAGCTCTGGCCGGTGGCTTGGTGGGAGTTCCTCACGATTGTGTTGTGGCCCTCGGTAAGGTCGTATACGAACTGGTCAAGTTCGTAGAAGTAGTGGCGGTGGACGTTGATGTCGATGGGCTGGCCATCGTAGTTGTATTTGGGTCCTACGTAAACGCGGATGACAGCGCCAGGCAGAACTTTCTCAGAGTTGACGTAGATGCTGTATTCGTATTGTTTGTGGTCGAGACGTTTCAGATGAGCCTTGACCTTGGGGAAGGGCTGGTGTTCCTGGTGCTGGCCAACAGGTTGGGCAACGGCATTGTCGAGGTCGACCTCGTAGTCGCTGAAGTAGGTGACCAATGGTCCAACTTCGACCTTCTCAATGTTTACTCCGGGTACGACGACGTCGTTGTACTGGTAGGCGGGCAGAGCTTCCTGGTAGTAGTGGAAGAGCTCGATGATCTTGCTGTACAGCTGGTAGAAGATTGGGTCACGGACGGCGGTCTGGCCGAGTTCAAGAGCGGATGGCGAGTATTCCCAGATGTTGTTGAATTGGGGAGATCCGCCAAGCAGTTGTCTGGCGACGTACTGGAAGCTTCCGTAGTAACGTGGGTTGATGCTGCGGCCAGTTCCTTCGATCAGTTCACCAAGGATGTTCAGACCCTGGGGCTGGTAGAGGGAAAGGAAGGCACCCTGAGGAGTGATGACGTGCCCAAGGTGGATGGCGTCGATGATTCTCTGTTCGAGAGTGCGGACAAGTTTCACCAGCTCGTAGTAGTGGCTTCTGGGAGTGATGTAGGTGTGCTCATCACGGCCTGGGAAGTTGACACCGTTGAGGTAACGGAGGTTGGGCTTGTAGGGAGTTTCGATGTGCTCGTAGTAGTAGTCGAGTTCCTTGATGGGACCGAGTCCTTGACCGAGACGTTCGAGGTTGTAACGGGCGAGCAACTGCTGGTGGATGTAGTAGTAGTGGGCACCGTGTCCGATCTTGTTGTATACGTTCTCTTCGGTTCCTTGCTGGTAGGTTCCGAATTTCTGAGCGTACTGTCCGTATGGCAGCATGTAGCTGGCCAGCTGGACGTACGAGTAGTAAGCGCTCAGACCAATGTCCTCAGTGAAGTAGGCGATCTGGTTCTCGCCGTAGGGCAGGTACGAGGTGTAGTTGACGTAGATGTTGTAGACTCCGTATTTCTCACCCTGGGCCTGTTGGTAGTCAAGACCGTACTTGTTGACGTAGTCCTGGACCTTCTGGATGATCCTGGTGTCGAAGAAGTAGTGGGGGTAGACCTCGTATGCAGGTGGCAAGATGACACCGTACAAGTCGTGGCGCTGGAGAACAGCGTTGGAGAAGGCGGTGACGAATTGGTCCTGGTTTACGTAAACACGAGCCCAGGCGGCGGTGTTCAGGAAGGTTTCGTAGTCCTTGGCACCCAAGAAGATCTGGGTGAGGAGAGCCACCTCTTTACGGAGCTGGCTGACACCGTAGGAGTACGGGGTTCCCTTGGGCTGAACATGGCCGGTCTTGACAAGGCCGACGTAGTACTTGACAACCGAGGGGTTCTCGTAGTTCTGGAGGTAGGGTTCGAATTCGTAGGCGTAACCGATTTCACGGAGGTGGTCGTACGGCAGTTCACCGACGATGTTCTCCAACAGGTAGATCACATCCTGTTGTTTCTTCAGGAGATCTTGGTCGGCTGAAATTGAAAATAGCAAAGTTTTATATAAATTTGAAAGATACTCAGAATATGTGAATGATTGATGATATTTAACTTTTGACTATTGAAGTTTTATATCCGAAAAAATTATTTTTAAAATAGTCTTTAAGTTAATGAATAAATATATTAATGTTCAAATAATAAAACTTGTAAATCAAACGAAATAAGAATAAAACGAGTTATTATACTAAATTGAAAAAAATTCAAAAATTTGTAAGTAGTAAAACAAATGAACACAAGAACTTTAAAAAAATTGAATGTAATACGATAGTATTGAAAACTGATGCCACTTACCAGCATGAAGTTTCGGTGTTGTGGGGATTGCTGCCGCGAGGGCGAACAAAGCGAGGAACACGATGCTGAAGCGCATTGTGATGCTGTGCATGCTGATCGTCGGTGGGCCCGGCCTTTTATACTAAATTCAAATCGTTTATCGAAGGCGGCTTGACGACCTTTCGACCTGATAATGCGTGGCGCGCCTATAGGCCCCTGCCTCGATTTTTCGCTCACGCGCGGAAGATTACGTGCGTCGATAAGCTTTCAGCTCACCTAATGCATCTTCTTCGCCAAGTCGCATCGGCTGCCTGTTAGAATCTTCGCGAAATGGAATTAACGAAAAATTTAACTAGAAGAGTCTTAGAGCTATGAATAGTACTGATGTACTTAAATAGTTTTAATTTTAGTATGTTAGAACTTAGGGTGTAAGGTATAAAAATAAAGTGTTATTGATTTTCGGTACAGCTTCATTGTCAAAGCTAATTACGGGGTTAAGCGTTATTTATAAATTGTTTGAAACAATTGTAATTAATATAATTTAAATTCAGGATTTTGTTATTTGTGATTTTTAAATAAGTTTTATTTTTTCTTTTTTATTTTATTCATATTTGAAAACTTAATAATAAATAAAATGTTATAAACTTTATAATATTCTGTAAATTACTTATGAAAATTAGATACAATGTTGGAAAAAATATTTTATACAAAGTTGTTGAATTACAATACAGTAGTCATGCTTACAAATCAAACTACCCCATTTTATAATTTAAAATTTTCGTAATTTTCAATAATATTATTATAAATACTATTATTGATTTAAAATTCACATTTTTAAATATTATTTTAAAATTACAAATTATTACATATGAAAATTTGACCTTAACTTTTTGTATTAAGTTAACTTCTAAACAATGTTAACTACAAAAATGTTATAAGATAGACGAGTTTTACTGAATCTATAACTTTCATATTTAATACTTTATGGGTTAAATTTAAGTTATTTTAAATTATGTATTACATTTTGCAGTTTATTAAACTATTATTAATAGAGGTATAATAATTCTACAATTATGTACATATTTTTTACATTTGAGTAAAAATGTTAAACATTTAACTTTAATCTCACTTAAAAATACATCCATGTAAATTTAATGTTTTTTTTAAATTTTTTATTCCTTATTGAGTTTCCTATTTTCATTTTCTACTTTCAAGTTTAAGATCTATTCACAATTTAAAAAATTTTCCAATATTTTGTACCTATGACCTAATGGTTTAAAACTGAAATAATGGCAGTTTTTGGAAAAAAAAAAATGAAAATCTTAAAAGTTTTACATTTCAGAAACTACATGACATAGAAGACTTCTTTTATTTGGAAACTCTTGTCATGTATTTAAAAAAATTGTATAAAAAACTTTTTTCAATGATGCATGATTCTTCCTGTATATGCTAGAATATGAAATTTTTAAATATTTTAGAAACAGCTCACTTATAGATGTAGAAAATTATTTTATTTTTAAAAGACTAATGTTATTTATAATGTAATTGAAAAAGCTTTAGAATGAAATTTGAAACGATATTTTAAATTAATTTTCATCAGACTAATGTTATTTATAATGTAATTGAAAAAGCTTTAGAATGAAATTTGAAACGATATTTTAAATTAATTTTCATCATGTTATTGTCATTTTTATAAAGAATAACCGTTTTTTGAAAATTTTTTTATATTTTTATCAATATTTTTTTTAATAAAAATATATGCATAAACTTATAAAATTGAGCATGTTTAATGTAAAACTGAACTTAATAAAGCTTCTACTTGGAATGTGAACAATTCGGTTTAGCAATGTCCCCAATAAATTTTCAATAACTGAAATCAAAATAGAGAAAGCAAGCTTTAATTTACCTTTTTTAGAATTAAGAAATAAAAATAGAATCAAAGTTATGTTTGTGTTAAGTTGAGCAACGAAAGTACGAAAAATGACCGCCCTGCGAAATTGAGATGATATTTGGTGTACATTTGTTTCTTGCCTTAAAATTATTTAAAGCTTGAATTTACAAAAAGGTACATTTTTTCTTTATTATTTTTTCGAAGAATAAATAGTATTAAAAATATTATATAATATATGTGTATTAAAATAATACGATAAAATCAATTTAAAATGAATTTCCTAAATTCATATTAAATTTTTGCAATGACTTTTAAAAAGAATTCTTTTCTGAAGATAAGAACGCTTTTCAGTGTCAAAGACGAAACTGAAAATATACAAAATTTTATAATTTCAAGCATGCGCAATAGAAATTGTGTCTATTACTAAAAAAAGGTTTTGTATAATTTTGATAGTAGATCACAAGAACTCCTAAATGAAAGTTACTAAAGTCTTGATATTCTATGATGTTTATAAGATATAAAACTTTAAGTTTAGTAAAATTGACTCTCGGCAACAATTCTATCTGCAAATTGAAATTAACATTCCGGCAGATAGAATTTTGGCCTAGTGTACAACACAATCATGACATAGGATTTTTTGCATTTTTATAATATATCAAGATATTAAACAAAATTTTGAAAATGAGCACACAGAGTTAAAAAAAAACATTTTTAAAATTCTTCATGCAGCAAATATATAGATAACGCAATTAAGTTTCTTTAATTCATAGTCCATAATTTCCGATAGAATACAACTGCAAATATTTTACGTTGCACCAGGCTAAAAATACCTACCGAATTTCATTACATTTATTATATGCGTTAAAGAGTTGAGCGAACACAAGATTTTGTGATACATTCAGATAGTTTTTTTTTAAACTACATTTTCTTAACCAGAAGCCTTAAAAATATTAGAAATCACCAAAATTTTAAATACTAAAAATAATATCATAAAGCTTCTTATTGAAATTCAAAAATTATTTCAAATTAACTACATTCTATCAAAATGTTTTTAATATAAAAATAAAATAATTATTCAAACGTACTTGTAATATGTATTATTTTAAATATTTATTATTCATTTTGTAAAATATATTTTTCTAAACAGAGGTTTCAAAATTAATGCTATACAATATATTTTGCAACTTAACGAGTAAAATTGTTTTCAACCTAACAATCTTCAGTAGAATGTCACGAAGACGAAAAATAATTCCATATATTTAGATGTAGCGTCATTGGAATATTTATTATCAAGATGTTATAGATTCGTAAATGATTTGAAATATACAGAATAACATTGTTCTTTGAAAAACGTTCAGAAGATCAGAATTGAATTGGTGTTTTAAAGGCGTTAGCAAAAACAGTAACATAACTTCTATTCTATATCAGATTATAGTTTATAATTTAGATTTAGATAATAATTTAGTCACACAAAGTTTTATTTCTGGATTTAAGTACATTTATAATTATGAAACTTCGAAGCTAATAAAATTTAAATATTACATATTACATATTATATTTTCATATTACATATTACATGTTACATATTATATTTTCATAAAAATTAGTTATTAATAATTGAACATGCAAGTAATATTTTTTAATGCAATACAGCGTAAGGTTCTTATAATCTTACAGAGATAAAGATACATAATGTAAATTACGTGTATCAACACGTTTTGGTCACGTTTTGGAGATAATTGAGCTTAAATACTGTAAAAAGAGGTGATTGAGCTTCTGCTTAATCATTGAAGAATTATTAAGTACTTGTAATATTGAATAAAAACTAATTTTTTGAATAAAAATTCGAACTACAGTTCAAATGATAAATTTTCCAGTTTGTTATGTAATTTATTGATAACAGCTTTATAGTTAAGATAATTTTTAAGTTGAAACTAATTTTATTTCAATTCATGATTTAATAAATGTATCTATATATGTACATTGATTTTTACATAATCTTTATACAAACTAGTTTATTAACATAAACTTCACAAAAACTAATGATTGATTTTTATTGAACAATGATTACATTTAAATCGTTACATTTATATCTTAAAATAATAGAAATAAGGATCTATTTACACAGTATAATAGTAAACCATAAAATAAATCATTATTATATTATTTTCAAACTCGACGTTTTAACAAACTAATCCCACCCGAATATTTAAACCCAAAAATTAAATCCCACAAGTGCATTTTTTTTAATAACGTATCTATCAAATAGCCACAGTTCTTTAAACTCTGCAATTGTCGAATCTCTAGGGGTGATTGCAACACGAGCGCCGATATCGCAGCTCGAGCGCAAGCCGGGCAGATTTAACAAGACGCCCTCATTAAATTAATGCGGCAAGATAAAATTTCCGACTTCTCGAGGTGTGCGAGGACGCATCATCTTGGCGCTTAATCGCGAATTTTATCTGCGCGGCTCTCGAGAGTAGGCACGTGAACGCCACGAATCTGTCGAGTTGCATCACGCCATCATTTCTAAATTGAAACGTCGAGAGGAGCCAGCTTAAGCCTGCCAAAAACGAGGTTGTATAGCAGCACATAAAATGTGCAATAAATACATTTTGTTAATTAAGCTGTTTTACACGTGTTTACTAGTGTGCGAATATAAATAAATTCTTCATCTAGTTCGAACGTTTTTTTTATCAGAAAGTAAACTTTTCAAATAAATTGGAAGGTTACATCTAATAATATTTTGCCAACAGCTGTCAACGGCAGACTTCTTTTCGGTGGCGAAATATAATTTCTCCCACGGCTCTCCGGCATTTGAATTAATAGTACATAAAACGGGAACGTCATGATCGACAAAAATTCTTTAACGACTTTCGCAACTGTACACCCAGGCGAAAGCCATCGAATTTCCGGCGCGCATTTATATATTTATCGACGAATCCTTTCGAGGTATAACTTCGACGTTAAACGTCAGATCCAGCGCTGGTAATTTCTCTCGGTACAAACCCAGGCCAAAGTACGTTCCCAGCAAAATTCGATTTCGCGCGCGGCGAGCTTCAGCTCTCTTTTCCTCGCGCTTTTTCTCCTCTAAGACCGCGTATTATTTCTTTAATCGATCACAGGCCGGCTGCGCGCGTCTCCGATAATTATATTACCGTTTCCGCGTTATATTCAAATGGTATTTAATTTTCCGCCGCGTTACCTTTATTTTCGCCGATTTGCATATCGTTCCTCGGCAATCGCGGCCGATCCGCCCTTATTTCCTTGCCGTTTTAAAGCGCTCTTTCTTTTCTCTCATCCTGGACGCTGGCTTCGAAGCGTCGGCATTTCGTATATCTGCATATCGTTAACCCTTCCGGCGCGCGCGCGTTTCCGCGCTTTTTTTTCGTCGCGCGCGATTTGTTGTAAAAATGTGCGCGACGTCTCATGCATATTTAGGGAGCGGACTGACTTGGCAATGACGAAAATTGCTAATGCGGAAAATATAAATGTGCGTTTCTTAGTTTGCGGAGTGGCTGAGCTTGTGGCAATTGCGTTTTTGTCGGAAAATTTAGTGAGGATTACGTTTGTGTGTCGTGTAAAAATCATTGGTGATTTTAAGACAAGAAAATTGCTACTCTGTTCTTTTGGAAGAGTGCAGACTTAAATATTTAACAATGTAGTAGTATTATAAATATATGAATGTAAATCTGGTGATATTCGTCAGTGTATTTTTTTGAGTTCTGCAATAGTTATTGAATTTCTATTCTGCTGATTGCTATATGAAGAGTTTTTTGAATATAAATAATTATAATTTTAAACATTTAGATACTCATATAAATAATAAAAAGATCAACTCTTCATTTTTCAATCTTTTTTATGTACATAAAATCATATTTCATTAAAAAAAAGCATAATAAAAACCCTAACCTAATAGAAAATTAAAAACAATCACTAATTCTAATTAATAAATGTTTAATTGATCATTTTAATACAGAAAATATCAATAATACTTCAAACTTTCCTAAATTCCTCCTCAAAATTCTCTTATCTCATCAAATCCATCTATACTTAATAACTCCCCCAATCTCCAAAGCTCGAAAATCTTCAATATTTCCCAGTGATATAAAACAATTCCGACCAGTCCTCCGAAATTTCCAGCTGCGAACAAGAGAGTCGAATATCAACATTCCTCTCGACAAGTGCACTTCCTCGACTCGTGCATTCCCGCTTCTTGTGCATTGTGCGCGCGAGACAATACCCAGGAGCTTCTCAATGATCTCTCTCTCTCTCTCTCCTCTCTCTCTCCTCTCTCTCTACACGAAAATTCCATTATGATTAAATACTGGATCGCTTTCCTTTGAAGTTTAATTTCTTAAGAATTCGACGAGCTGAGTTAAAACTCGGCTCGGTTACTCGTCGACGACTTTGTGCGAGTGAAGACGAGAGGGAGAGAGAGAGAGCAATTACGATATTAGTCTGATGTTTGTACAGTGCCGTCCTCGTTCGGACTTTCTTCGGATGGTTATACGCGGCGCGGGCTTACTTCTGTCTCCGCGAGCGAGCTTTAGCTCTGTTGGTCTGAGTGCGTGGGCGGGCGGGCTCCGGATTTTTATATGCGGGGAATAACTTTTTCAAGGGTTTCGAGTTTGAGAGGTAGTTCGGGACGTGGTAGAGCTGAGTGATTGAAATTTAATGTTGGCGGGCGTAAAAAGTTTTCCGTGTTTTACAATCAAGAGTGAAATCGCTGGTGAAATTATTGAATTTTAACGTTATGGGCGAATTGATATAGGGGTTTTGTAAAATTTATTCCGTTAAAAATTTGCTATGTTTTTCGTTAGTTTGAAATTAAATGTACATTAAATTGTTTATTAAATTTAAGTGCATGTACTCAAAAAAATATTTTCGATGCTTATATTAAGAGAATATTAATGCAATATTATATTGATATCAATGGAATATTACATTGATATTAATACAATATTACATTGATATTAAAACAATATTACATTGATAATAATACAATATTACATTGATATTGATGTAAATTTACATTAAATATATAATAATTGCATTAATTCAATATAATTTTGTATTATATATAATGCAATATATACTAATTAATGTAATTGATAGTTTCTTCATCTGATTCTTTTTTCCATCAATCATTTTTCATTTGCGCTATCAACTTCATTAATATTAATAATCTTTATGATTACAATTATCACTATTAGTGTAGCGAAGTTGGCGAAGGTAGCAGTCTTTATAGAGAGTCCTTTGCCGAAAACAGAAAGTTCGATGATGTGAGATTCAGATAAGAATACAGAAGACTACGATTGCATTAGATGACGTTAAGAGAAGAAAGAAGATGATGTCGAACCTATAACGATGTCAGAGCTATGCTCTACATTGAAATAATGCGAATGTCATTTGGTCTTTCGGAAAGCACCAAAATATGAGGATCAACATTAATAATATTAAGTTTTTGATTATTATTATTAATTAAAATAAATATAAAAACTAGTTTTTACTTCAGTCTTTTTATTTTTAGTATGTACCACTATAAACACCTTTCCTCTCATTCTTTATTAGATAAAAGTCGATGTATTAAAAAGAAGTAAGTGGTTGTTCAATTTAAGTTCAGTTTTACATCTCATCATTTAAAATGTAGCATTTTTCATTTAGAATCATCATTCCATTAATGATCAGTAAATAAACTTTCTCCTCCTAACATACGATTTTTTAAAGAAACCTTGTCTCAATACAACTCGAGCATTCAACCCAATATCCCAATCAATCAAACCATCCAAATCCAAAGCAACGTCAATGCCAGTCAACTCAACCAATACTCAAAGAACACCCCTCAACACACACTCTCGTAAAACACGAATCGCTCGCCTTTTTTCCCTGTTCCAACTCTCCCAACCCTCAAACACTGCAAGTACAGAACTTCGGGGCGCGGCGAATAATGACGGGGCCGATTGCCTGCAGATGCAGAAGCGGCTCCGGGGCGCGCTGATCAAATACTTGATTAAAGAAAGTTTTGAGGGAAGGCCTAGACACGCGATATCGGCTTGATTGGATGAAGCTGGACGCCTGCGCGCTCGCGCCAAGATTTCCATTCGACTTCCTTTCCTCCTTTTTTTTTCTCGAAAACGCTCGCTGAGAAAGTTTCCTCGACGACCGGAGGCGCATAAGACAAAAGGCGGATTACTATCGAGAGCCAGCAGCTGTGTGTAGTCGGTCTTGGATTACTCACGGCCTTTTGAGGCCTGATTAAACCCGTCTGCGATCGGGTCTTTTTGGGGGGTTGGGTTTTTGGAGGGCTGAGCGGATGGGCTATTGATTTTGAGTATGTGTCGTTGATTGATTTTAGGTTGTTGGTAATTGTTGGTATAGATGTATTTCTTAAATTTTTGGACAACAAATATGAGTTTTTTCGTTTGCTAATTTGTATATTTGAATAAAGACTGAGAAATCTGTATTATTAAATAAAATAAAAATGCATGATTGCAAAGTACTATATTGCCTTGTAACCAATAAAAAGCAATTGAAATAGACGTAAGGTATCTTAATGTATTTGCTAATAACCGCTTTTCTTGTTTTCAAAAAATTGAATTTATCACTTTTGAATATGCATATAAGATTATAGAAAATGAGTTGAAACCTATTATTTAGCTGATTTATTATGGCTCTAGATAAGAAAACAATTACTTATATATACCATAACATTAAGATAAACTCTTTTTCATGATGTAAAGTTGCAAAACATACGAGTTAATTATCAACAAATATTAATTATAAGATAAGCACATTTTTCGTGATTTTATAAAATTAATAATTTTTATTCAAACAAATTAAAAGAAGATAAATAAAAACGTTAAAACTGAATTTAGATTACAGTCTACTTATCAGACAAGCTTAAGAAATAATTGTCAAAAATGGAATCATAATTTTAAGGTTGTTACAATGTAATGAATAACTTTATGATAACTCTATGAATTTTATAGAAAAGAGAGATTCTAAAGTCCAAAAAAAAATGTGCAGTAATTAGTCATAGTAGTTCATTTATCGCTTTGTTCAATTGAAATAAAAAGTATCTTAAACTTTTTAAAAAATAATACACGATTTCAAGTATTATCTATTGTTTAAAAATAGTACACGCTTTCAAGTAGAATCTACCACTAAAAAGCTCTTGAAAAAAGTTTTCAAGCCTTAATTAGTCGATGATACCTCAATCATACCAGACTGAATTTTTAATTAAATAAAAAGCATGCAAAGTTTTTTGTCCCCAGCAAAAACTAATCGGCCGCTCTTATCTAAATAAGCTTGTTTTTTCGAAAGTGGCAGCGAAACCGAAATGTTAATGAATCTCTTAGCATGTGGTAAACTGCTAATAACGATAACGCTAATAGTTGTCATAATGATGCCGATAACAACAAACATTTATAACTGCACCGATGTTCAATAAACAATTTTTATCAACACCCTGCTCAGCTCTTGCAAAACTTGCGGGCCTATCGAAACGCTGATTAAAGAACAGCTCTTCACTGAAACCAAAAAAAAAATTAACAAAATGTTAGCACGTAACGTTGCTATAAATAAACGCATCCTTATTATGTCTTCGCGTGAAGTGTATCTTTCACTTCACTTTATCGTCGGCTGCAAAAATATCTCAAGCGAAGCGCAAAAATAACGGCGGCAAAAGAAATAGAAGAAAATTTCACTTCCGACCAGAAAACCTTTCAGTAAACAAATGAATGAAATATCTCGAAAATAAGCCCTCCTTGCGAGCTTATTAAAGCGAGAATTACATAATACCGAGCGCGATCCCCATTCAAGCCACGCGCCGAAGAAAAGCGAACTCTCCGCGGAATCCTCGAACGTAGAAAAATAATTCAGAAGCGGCAGGAAAATCAGCGCGCTGCCTATTATACTGCCAAGAGTCCGGAAAGCCAGAGGAGGAAACAAGCCTCCTCTCGAATGTATAAAGCGCGGACTAGCGCCGTATATACAGGAGACGCGCGAAGCTCGAGCTTACCGGGTGATCTTATTAATTTTCCGTTTAATTAGCGCTTAATTAGGCTTGAAGTTCCGCCGTGCTTCCGCGGCTAAGGAGAGCTTCGGATCTGTATATACGGCGAGGTGAGCAGGGTTTGTTGTTAGGGTTTGGTGGATCGGTCGCGCGGAAGGATCGAGCGAAAGCTCGTAATTTTGATGCTGTGAGGGGATGTATTAGGGTTTGAGTTAGGGTGCTGGGTGAAGGGGTATTGCTGAAGTTGCGAGGTGTAGTTTTTGGGGAGGTGGTTGAGAGGTATTTTTATTATTTATGTTTTTTTTTTATTCAAGATGGATATTTTGATTTGAGGAGCTGTCGGTTGCGAGATGATTTTAAGAATTGTTACGTAAGAAAATAATCATTTATTTTTAAATACGTGGTTAGATTGATATAGTCAGTTTTTTGCTTGTCAATTGTTACAGCTAGTTAATTACTACAATACTTCTTATACCAATTATTTATAATTTAATATTTAAAAAATAGTACCTAATTGTTTAATTTACGATTTGTCAAAAACTTTTACACTGACTACCCCTATACACTTCATAATACGTTCCCCTACTTCCGCAATATTGTTAAAATATTCCCGCAACATCAATAAAACCAAATCATGGCCAAACCACCCTCAACCCACTCAAACAAACATTCCCACCAATCAGCCCTCCTCAAAGCGGGCCATTACCTTCGCGAAACTAACCCCGCCATCGAGATAGTCCCTCGCCGCGGCACGCGAAAACGCTGCATAATATAATTCCGGCTCACCTCTGCGCGCATTCCGGCCCGTTACAGCGCGAGTCTCCCCCCGTTAAAGTATCGCGCCTATAAAATGAAATTAAACTTCGGCCAAATTTATATCGGGCGCGGACCCTCGCCTGCTGTATCTTAGACGTTATGCGCCGGGAATTCCCAGGCGGAGCTCCTCGCTCTCTGTCTCTGAGCCTCCACTTAATTTTGAGCTTTTGGCGTTATTGTCTTTTCCCCGATTCGCGGCGGGCGTAGTTGAATGAAATTGTTGGTGAGAGAGTGAGTTGAGACGAAGGGTGTAATTGATTGGTATGATTTTTTTTAAAGGCTTTTTGTGCAGTTACGAGAAATAGTAAGTGATGGTAATAATAAAAGTAATAATAATTATAATAATGGATGTTGTATATTTTAATTTAGAGCTGAACTGTAAATTTATCGATTAGTTGTGGAAAAGTTTTTAAAATTTTGCGAAGGCCTAATCTTTTAAAAAACACGCATAAAAACTAAACGTATGAAAGATTAGAAAGATGCAAATAATCGCCGCACATATCAATGACTAATCAACAAGAGCAGGGACTTGTTGACATGGTGAAACTGAAGAGCGCTGAAATTGTGCAATGCGTGTTTATAGTGTTTATGATTAGCCAAATCAAAGTTTGTTATGATTAATTTTTAATTAATATATTAACCTAGAGAAAATTATTATAGCATTATAGCACACTACTGTTGCTTTATTTATACATATTTATTATCAGGTTAGATGGTATAAAGGAATATAACAAATTTATTATAATAAATAAAAATACTAGTTTCCTGTAGTTTACGGAGTCAAAGATACTTTGTTGCTTGGAAGTTCGTTAAATAAGTAACTTTTATTTATTTATATAAAATAGTCTGTATTCTGATTCACGGCTAAATTTTTATAAATACTAAAAGTACTTCCGTCTTCATGTACCTAAATTTTATCAGTATAATTATTTCTTTATATTATTTTTTTCTACTATTTTGACAATTAAACATATGAGGAGAACATTTCTTTTTCAATTTCAATCGAGCTCCTGTAATTTAATGTTTACATAATTATATGTATCCAACTCCATTTGATAAAGAATTGCTGATTGTAAAATATACGTATAAAGACCCCCACGTCTCGAACGATGAATTTGAGAGTGGATGACCTCTGGTCATACAAATAATTACCCGTGAAAACCCTATATACAATACATTCTTCCAGGAACAACTCAGCTTGTCAGTTTCCCATCGCCTCCATATCCACCAATCTCTGCATCACACTTTCTTTCCAATCAAAATCCCACCAAGCATCCACACTCCTCCAAAAACCAAAACCACCCACGCAACATCCACACCAACTCCAACCAAACTCGTCAAAGCGCAATGAACAGCCAGAGCGTGAAATTCGAAAGGCTGGGCCAACCCAGGGGCTCTCTATGCCAATTTATGCGCTGGGATTCGGGAACGAGGCGCGCAGGTCAGAAATAGATTTACTGCGCGCTCGCGGCCCGCTGCGTCGATATTTGTCGGAATATTTGGCAGAGCCCCCTGGCCCTCCCCGGGTGATGCATTGCTCCGAATCTTTATCTCTCCTCGTCCAGTCGATGGCGTTTAACGCCGGGAGCGTATATAGTTTGTAAAATTGAGATCGGCGCGGCCGTTCGTCATGCGCTCGAACCGCGGCCTAGATAAAAAGTTTGCGGGGGTGGATCGTGAGCGGAGAACAAAACGGGGAGGGATGAGGGATGCTTTGTATTTTCTGCGTTTGTTTGACTGCCGGTGTGGTTAAGGTTGTTATTTATTTTTTTTAAGGGGGTAATGTATTGCTGGGTTGGTTTTTGGTTTATTATGTTTTTACTTTATTTTCGTTTTGGTTTAGTAAAAACTACTTGATGGAAAGTTGCAGATGAGAGCGTTTAATCGACGTTCAATACATCTTAGGTAATTTAAAAAATAATAATTATTCAATTATCAAACGCTAGCAAAGACACAAAAATTACCGTGAAAAAAACTACACACTGTCCAAGAATCAATAATTACTTTTCCCAGTCATTTTCTTTCATTTCTCCTGTAAGCGCCAGTGCAAGCATTCCGGCAGACTGCGGAGCGCAGTCGGCAGAGGCCGGGCCTAATCGAATTTTGAAAAGGCGCGTTCGAGTCCGCAAGTTGCGCGCATCTCGCGCTGCCGACACGTCTTAATTCGATTGCGGCGAATTATCGTTCATTTCGCGCGAGAAAAGAGCCGAGCTAACCGGCTAAGTGGCGCGCGTGACGGGAATCCGTCGAGACGTCCCCTAGGGGCATGTGATGTGTATAAGAGAGTTATGTATGTGTATAGGTATGTGGAGGCGAAGCGAGATGTAACAGTACGAGGTGGGTGGGGGATTGCAAGGGTGGATTTTGACGTTTTAGAGATGGTTTTGAAAAAATGTAGGTTTGTAATAAGGTGAGGGTGAGTTCGTGCGTGAATGAGTTTCGAAGGAAGGTTTTTTGATAAGTGAATTTCAATGATATGTATACAAAATTATTTATTAATTAATTGGTTTGTTATTTTCTTATTCATTAATTTATTGATACATGATTGAAATCAAGTTAATAATTTAGAAATTAAAACAATTATAAATTCATTTAATAGCTTTTTATACTACAAGAACATTATTGATAGTAATTACAAAACAAAAGCTCAGATATATAGAGTTTGGATAAAAAAAGCAGAAGATTCAAATCTTATTCCAGTAATTTTTTTTTTATTTGTATAATTTTATAAATTATTTTATTTTTCAAATATGCAATAAAAAAATAAGACGGGCAAAGTGGTCATTGCTCTACGTTGATTTTGAAGAACAATTTAATATATTCATATAAAACAAAAAATCAATCACTCAAACGAAACCTCATCAAAAACCCGTCACCACTCCAGTAAAAAACATCACTACACCTCATAACCCTCGTACCCACGTTCTTTAAAAATCTCACTACATCTGTCTCTCTGCATTTTTCCCGCGACAAACTACATTGAATTATTCACTAATGCCCGGGCGCAGTCAGCCGGGCCGTACATTATCCTCGTATTTACTACTTCGGATTCGCTTGCCATCCCCCTTTCTCTCTCTTCCTGCCACGGCGATATTGAATCTGTACACAGAGAAAGAGCGGCGAGAAAAAAGCTCGCCCGGCCGTCTATTGCGGAAAAAAGAAGGAAGACGTAGGAGCGAGTTATTGCGAGGCAGATCGCGATATAAAGTGAAATTTAATGCACACGGAGAAGCTGCAGCTAGAGGGAGAGAGAAAAAAGGGTAAGAGAGAAGGAAAAGAGCCGACGGGGGTGCGACGACAGGACAATTTGCGCGCATAAATCATCCGCGAGTTTCTTTGTGTATACAGAGGCGAGCTTAATACGCTAGGCCTAGGAAGAATCGTTGCGCCTTTTTTAATCTACGATTGCTGAGCTGGGAGCTGGGGAGAGATTGATCGTCTGCGATTTTCGTATATGAAGCTAGTATAGACAGCAGGCACGTTGGGTATTACTCTAGCTTTTATTTTTGCATTTTAGAGCAGCGGGATTCGTTTGCTAGGCGTGACGTGAGATATTTTCAGATACTATCGTTTTTGCTGGACAATCGAGAGTATATCGAGAGGTATAAATTCTTTAATTTCTTAATATTCTTTCATTTTTAAAGCTGTTTTTCTTGAAATTGCCCTCATTACAGAATAGTAATGCGGTCTTCATTAAACCTCTAATATTCTATGCAAACGACCCATCCATTGCTAATGATTTTTTCGCAATAAAATTTTTGAACTAATTAAACTACAACCTAAATGATTTCATGTAAGTAGTGAATACTGCTAATTGTAAATAACATTTTGTGAAAATCTATTTCGCAAAATATTATTTACAATTGGTTACACATCCCTCGCATTTTTGCGGAAATAAAGACAATTTGTAGGAAAAAAGGGCTATAAGAAATCAAACGCTACTTTTGGCGTCAATAAAATGGCCTTTACAGGTGAGTCGGGAATAAACTTATAGAAATAGCATTGCAAATCAATGATAAATCTATGAACGATAGAAATCTATAAGAGTATCCAATTTCGAAAGTTTTTCTCCGAGTTATTTTTAATTTTGCACTACTTCATTACCATCACCTTTCATCAAAACACTTCATTCTAATAAAATAACGATACAACAAAGACAAAATCCTCAACAATAACTAAACTACCACTGCACTCATCCCGATCGCATCCCCATCAACTTGTCCGCCCGTTAAACGCGCCGACAATTTCTCCGCGAGTCGGCGAAGAAAATTTTCTTTAACGCCCCGTTATAAATTAGCGTCTCTCGCGATGGGTTAACGGGGAGCTAGACTCGCGCCCGCGAAATTGCGGCTCGTTAACGGGCTCGCTTTACAACTGCTATGAATTATAACGACGCCTGGTGCGTCTGCATTATTTACGCGCTTAAATAGGCGCGTTAAAGACACGGCCGAGCGTAATTGCAAGTTCGTGGGTGGAGGTTAAGTATTGATGGTTTTTGATCGGGATAATGCGCTAAGAGGTGGGTTACAATGTCGTAAGGGGGTATGGTTCTTGTTGGAGGTCTTGGAGAGAGTTTGGGGAAGCTAAGTTTTTTATTGGCGTTTGTTAGGTGAGAGTGAGGAGGTTGGGTGTTATATTTACTTTTAGAGATTTAAAGTGGTCAAGTTATATATTTTTTAGCAGAAATTTTTTTTTGAAAATCGCATACTTGTTGTTTTGTTTTTTTCGTTCTCTTTGATAAAGAAACTTACAAAAAAATAATATATGAAATACCTAGTTTTTTTAATGGTGTAACACTACTCTACGTGCACAGTTTCATCATTCGATATTCATTCCAGATATCCAGATATATCTACTTATTGGATCATAGCAGAGAAAATAGAAAGTAATGGAGAGATTGAAATATATAATGTCCATTTTTTAGATTTCAAAACTTAATCAGTCGATAAAATTTTAATACTATTTCCATCAAACGCTTTGCTATCGACTAAATTTAATAAATCATTTTTAAAAAATTACACCAACATCCTGCGTCTACAGATTACACTCGTAATACAAAAATCTTAAAGTCACTATAAGCAATAAGACAAGATCGCCATTAAACCAGCCGCCTCGTAATACGTTTTTAACGTCCAAACCAGACTCAACCATCATCCCGGACTGCAGAAACACCTCACGTACCTCTCCATAAGCGGTCCGCGCGTGTATCGCTCTAGCGAGGATCCCAGAAACAGAAACGCAAAGCGAGTATTAAATTTCATTTTAAATGGCCGAGAGAGCGAGCTGTCATTTTCCCCGTGTGTTCCCGCAGATGTTGCCAGTGCTCCCTTATTTTCGTATATATAGCTTGCGAGCCACGCGCCGAGGAGTTTGCGTCCCATGCGTATATACGTATACCCTCTACACGACTCCCGGGATCTTCCCTTTTTTTTCTTTTCTGTTCAATATAGCGGAGGAGGGCCCTTCTGATGTCTTTTGGCCGACGATTCGGGCGTAACGCGATCAAGGGATTTCTTTAATCTACGGATGCTGCTCTGGGGTGGATGAGAGAAGGGACCGGCGCGAAGATCGAATAATTTGTTTGAAATTTATTGAGGACCGCGAAGTGAATTGGGCCGGCGCTGCGCCTCGACGAGATGTATTTTAATTAATGAGAAAAAGATTCGATTTGGGATTCACTTTGTTTCTGGAAGTGATTTCACTTGCGTTGGATATTACGTTGTGACTGTCTTTTTGAGTCGATTGATATTTTCCTTTATTTGGTACTTGTAACATTTTTATTATTATTGTTGTTATTTTTGTTATTTTTATTTTAGCGACTTTTATTCTGTCAGAAAATTAAATTGCGTTTAAACGATTTTAAAATCCACTGTTATCATCAAAATGATCACAAAAGTACTTAATGTTGACAGGAAAAATTATAATATTCAGAAAAGATTATTATAAGCCATAGAGTATTCATTAATTTCTAAAAGAGATTTCCAATTTAACCAGACACATCGGCAGACTGCACTTTATTTTTACCACTTTCCCCCCACCATATCGCTTTCATAAAGTTACACGTGCACTCACTTTCGCAAACACACTCAGCAAACCGTAAAAAAACGCACAGCCAAACTTTCCCCGCCCATTCAAAATCCCCCGAACCAGACTAAACCACCGCCGGCAAATACCCATCGCTCGTCCAGTCGACGCATACACACTCCACTTACCATTTAGCGAATAATTAATTTCGCAGAGGAGCATCCGCGCGCTCGCGTCGCGCGGCAAATTCTCGCGCGCGTCCGAATATATCAGAAATAAACGGCTAATTAGAGGGACTTAGGCGCTGCGTGGGCGTCGCGGAAAATCAGCCGAAGCGCGCGAGTTTCGATGGGAGAATTGTTTGGCTGCGCGCTCGTAACAAGGGCTAGTTAGGCGGCGACAATGGCGGCAAATTTCGCGCGTTCTCGGGCGGAAAGCGAAGCCAGAGAGACGGAGAGAGAGTCGTTCGCTTTTCTCGAGATTTTGAAGGGTAGAGAGGTAGTAATGACGGCTAATTCGTAGCATTTGTTTGGCCGCTCGCGGCGATTACATTGTGAGGAGGCTGTAACGCGACGTCGAGTGGTGGTGGGTGGATGGGTGGCTTTCGAGTGCGGAACGAGGCAGTTTGGTGAATGGCTGATTTTCGGTTGGGAGGGGGATTGAATAATGTTAATTGATTGTACCTTCTTTAAATGGGGATTTATTTTTGTTTGTTTAATTGTTGGTCATTTGAAATCTGTAAAAGATTTTTTGCAGGGAGAGCGAATTAGGGATATGACTGCGGTTGATAAAAACTTTTTTTAATTATTTTAAGTGACCTATAAAAAGAATTAAAAGAGCTTTTAGTGATATTGCAATATTGTTAATCAGTGTTAATAACTTTACTTAGATGTAGCGCCTGGCAAAGAGCAACTTCTCATGCAGTAGTAACTGTTGAAAGTATAATACAGGATCAACGTCAGATTTTGAAATACACAATTGTTGCGTTGTTTTAGTTTTTTTGTCAGTAACATGAAATGTAACAAAAATTTATAAATAATAAAAAATATTTTTAAATATTTCTTTATAACTTCAGATCTTAATAAACAAATCATAAATTTTTCTATAAATGTCGTAAAATTTACCACCTTAAATGCTAATTTTATTAATTTCTTAATCTATGATATCTTTATTGATAAATTTAGTAATTTAAAAAAAATACAACAGCGAATGTTAAATCGATCAGTGTGCAAAAAATATATGCACGAAATTGTTATTATTTCATAAACTGAATTGAAATAAAATTATAGATTGATTTTTTTTTTTGCATCATAATATTATAAATTTTATATATTAGTTGCGATTTTATTGTCAGGTTATGAAACGATATCATATAAATGTAAAGAATCAATAAGAATTTGTAGTCTATTAAGAAAATGGTATAAATAAATGTTTTGAGTTCGACAGACTGAGTTTATAGACGATTTTATTGGTCTCTTGTAGTATAGGAATAAAATAAATATGAAAGTATCAATTAATAGATTAAAAACATTTGAAATTGGGTTAAAGCTTCTTATTCTTTTTGTTTTTTTTTTTTTAACTATTATTATGGATTTTTCTAAACTAAATTATTTAGTTTTGTGTATGAAAAAACAGAATGTTAAAATAGCGTTGCACTAAAAGATGAATCAAAGAATGTATTCTCTTTCTCTCTCTCTCTCTCTTTCCCGACCAGTGCGCCCTCTTGCGACTAATCTCTTTTTCTTATTAATTTTAATTATATTGCAAGCTTCTATAAAAGACTCACCACATGTACGTAGTATGCAAAAATATTTTTAAAAAAGTGTTACGAAATAAATGCACAAAATGAAACTTTAAATTATTGCATAAATTTGTAAGCTATTTATTACGTTAATACGACATTCATGAGGCACTGCTGCGGAAATTGTTAATTTCATGAGCTCACTGACTGTTTCTCACAGATTCAGCGCTCGTCTAATCAAACAAAGTTTTTCTTTCACGATATTAATTTGAGATTAATTTAAAAACATTTTTAAATACAAAAATGAAAATATAATGTTATAGTTCGTTGGGCAAAATTAAACGAGCTTTGGGTAATGGTCTGTAGTTGGTCATCATATTTTTTATTTTGTCCGACGAACATAACTTTATTTAATAATTAAAATTGTATTAAAACTAATCTTAAATTCGATTACAAGCAGCGAAACTTTTATTATTTTGTTTTCAACGAAATAAATAAATTAAAATCGAGAAAGAAATTTTTTTATTAAATAGAGGGCGCCGATTCTCTAAGGAGCATTCGTAAGAATTATTTCTTACTAAAAATTACATTTTTACAAAAGACTTCTTAAATACTGTTATAATAATT